>CM053792.1:254277504-254362504 GCA_028749045.1 Cupressus sempervirens | reverse complement strand
CCAACAAATACAAAGCCTAACATAAGTAATGAAAATGGATTCTATAATATAAACTACTGCTATAGTAGAACTACTAGAAGCAATAAAAATGATCCACTAATATAGCTCACGTAGCTCTTGCAAGGTACCCTTCGTATTGAGCCTTAGATGGAGATTTCTATAACTTGACATTTCTATGAAACTTATTGATGAAAACCTCAGTAGCCTTATCCACATCTTCATCTTTATTGTGCATGCAATACTTGTATTGTGAAGATGCAAAGTCTTCATTAATTGAATGAAATGATTTTTGAGATACCTAAGACTCATATTGAGATACCTGAGCACCACCCATGTACCCCCATGTAGATGGGTCTGGTGGCTTAGTCTAGGAACTTAAATGCATTTAAAAAATAAAAACTTATCACCTTCCTTGTTGCATTAAACAAAACAAACAAAAGCCTTGTCAATCATACTTCAATGGGAAGTGCACACCCAGCCTTGGGAAGTGCCTTGCTGGGCGGCTAGGGAAAGTGAGTTCACATGTCATAAAAGGTAATTAAACTGTCTTTGTTCTACTAAAGTCATTATTTATGTAGGGGGATGGGAATTTTGAAAAAAATTTATATTGTAAGGATTTCTTTGGGGAATGGTTATAGAGTACAAAGCATAATTGTATACCATATTGAAATTCAATTGGTAATACTGAATATACTATGTATGATGTCAAATAAAAGTAGAGATAGAGCAGGCATGAAAATTCTTATAACTAAAATTTCTTGCCCCTGCATATTCCATTCTTCCCAACCAATGTCAATGCTTTCGAGAGAGTTGAAATGGTCCAAAAGATAAGTTTGTACAGGAAATTGTTGTGATATAAGGTGGGCGGTCAGAAATAGGGAGAAATTTTAACAAAAACAACCCATTGCATGGGTGTGACGTTATCCCTCCACCCCAAGGAATTACCAACCCTTTTTTCTTACTATCCATGTGGTTTTTCCTCCATCCTTAGGCCACGTGGAGAATAAGTTCAGGAAGAGTAAGTGCAGAAGATCAAATTTGCTTTGGGTGGAGTTTTGTATTAAATGGCTTTTAAGTGGGGACTAACATGGAATTTTCCCCACCTGTATTGATTGGAGGAGAGCCTTTTTAAATGTTGTTCAACTTGAAAATTCTTCTCCCCCATGCATTGAATCCCACTTTGTAGTGGTCATGTGTTTGGGAAAATGGACTAAGAATGGTGATTAATGTGGTTTGGGGCATAAAAATTAACAAAGAAAGCTTATAAAAAAGCCTTAAAAAAAACTCACCCATCTCTTACCTTCATAGAACCCAAAATAAAGGCCTTGTCATGCATGTGGGGGAACAAGACCTGCATAAGGTAGACTTGGTTTAGCATGCATCCACTTGGGAAGCCGACCAAGTTGTCTTTGGGTAGTGGGAGGTAAGGTTAGAGTTTAGGTAAGATGTTAGAAGTTAGGGTAGTTAAGTTAGTTGTTAGGAATGGTAAGTAATTTTAATTGTGTTAAAAGTTAGTAATTATATTAATTAAGAAGGAATAGATATTAGTTTACTTAAGGTTTAGTGTTCGGATTATAATTGGTAAGGGGTTAGTTAGAGTTAGATGATAGTAAAGTAGCATGTAGTATTAATGTTAGATAATAATTAGTTGTTAGAAAGCATTTGTTAATAATTAATTTTTAGTTGTGTTAAATTTATTTTATTAGTATATGTTAGTGTTAAAATTATATTTGGTTTTGAGTTAGTAAGTTAAAGATTAATCATTATTTGTTAGTTCTTTCTATTATTTTGCATTAATATTTTAGTTAGTTAGTAAAGTTTAAATTATTGATAGATGTTAGTAAATTATTTTTGTTTTAATATTAATACTATATTAAGGGAATTAATATTATATTAGTAATTCTTTGGAATGGGATTTTAATAGTTAATAGTTAAAATAGTTAAGGTGTATGAATTATAGGTCTAATTAAATTTAATGTTTGTAGCATGTAAGGGTATCTTTGTTTTAAGTCAAACTTTATGAAATATTTAGATATGTTATTATATTTTTAATTAGTTTTAGGTAGTAGGTTGAAGAGAGTATCTCAACCTACTATGAGGAATAAATCCCTAATCAAGGAATGAATCTATCTAATTTAAGTGGTGGGAGTGTTATTGGAAACTACTGAGTTAGGGTTATGTGAGTCTATTAAGGCTTGCAGGTTTATTGTATAAGCATGAGTAATACCAAATTTTAATTATCAAGAAAATGCTCGTAGACTCTAGATTGAAATTATTGGATCAATTATAACCCTTCAAATTAGAGAAAGTGAAGTCAAGATGAGGTCACTAACCTAATATAAACTAAAGGATCTGGTATCAGAGTTAACTAATAAGAGGATTATAAACCACGAGGCATAATAAGACCAATAATGATGCCTATATCGACAACAAGGAGATAGTTATAAGAGTGAATAAGTGAACTTTGACATTGGATAAGTAAACATTGATGAGATCCTAATAATGGTTCTATACCTACCTAGTTGTAAACCTACAACCTAAGGATGAACTCATAAGTCATTTATGACTAGAAGACATGAAATTTTAAATTTTAGATAAGAACAATAACATTTAGTATATTATCAGATGATAATTAGAACTTGTGTAAATGATGGAATAACACGGGCAGTGATTTATATAGGCATACAAGATCATATCAAATTTGGTGATAATGATAACATAACTTTAGTCAATATATTGTGGTAAATTTTGACCTAAGAAAGATTATGGATAGGAGCCCTAATATATAATTTTAATGAATTAAGGATAAGAGATTTGATATTGTAAACTACAACTCAGAGTACAACTCTACTGACATTGATGTGTTGGAAATAATCAAGACTAACAAGGTTACTGAGAGGGGAGGGGTGAATTAGTAACTCTAAAACTTTAACTTAATTCGGCATAATAATATTTTTACCATTCATCCATCTAAACTATTGTATGCATGAAAAGATAAACATTTGTAACACATGAACACACAGATTTGGTGACCCAGAAACCTTCCAATTAGAAAGTAAAATTGGGGTGGGGATGATACCCACAAAACTTCAATACTGCAGTATAAAGTTGGCCAGTTAAGGCTTACAATGATCACTTCTGATGATCTACCCTGTTAGGAGCAAGTAGGATTGCTAGATCCACCTTGTTAAAGGATTTACAAACATACAATGAAGTATGCACTCTGTTAGGAGATTTACAAAAGACTGTTAAGTCTACCTTGTTAAAGGATTTAGCAATCTGATTCACCTGTTAGGATGAAGCAGTGGATCTGATTACAACTGATTGCTGATAAGATCCTTTGTGCTCTGATCACCTGATGTGATGAATATATCCTTTCTGCATCAATGTGGACCTTGTTGTATTCCTCTGTTCTGCTGGTGATTCGCTTTCCTTCTTCTCAAAATATTGCAACTCATGATCATCAACTTTTAAACATCTCATCATTTCACATGATATATACCAATCTAATATTTACATTGGCAAGGTTGGCCAAATACAAGTGAACAAGTATTACTGAGTTGGCCAGGTGGTAGAAAGCTCGGGTTCCACAAACTAACTCGGTGACCTTCTGATACTTGACATCCACTACAATATACTGCATCATCATGCACTCGGTAAGAGTAGAGGCATGGTCCATACTAATCATTCTAAGTAGCTTGGAACTCAGTAACCATTGGTGACTCGGTGAATATTGTGTCACTCGGTAAAAACTGAATCCATTGATAACCTTCTTCAATTGGTAAATATTGATTCCTTCATTTACCTTAATTATTCGGTAGTCACTGATTCCTTCATTTACCTTGGTCACTCGATAAACACTAAGTTCTTTGTTTACCTTGATCACTCGGTAAACACTAAGTTCTTTGTTTACCTTGATCACTCGGTAAACATTAAGTTCTTTGTTTACCTTGATCACTCGGTAAACATTAAGTTCTTTTGATGACTTGGTGAGCACTGACTGCTTGGGGAACACTGTTCTACTTGGTAACCACTAACTTCTTGGAGAAAACTATTCTTCTCGGTAACCACTGCGAGCTGTAGACTAGGTGATGAGCTCGGTAAGCATTTAGAATCGAATAAGTGTTGTGACTAATGACAAATATATCATAATTCCAACAATCTCCCCCTTTGGCATTAGTGACAAAAACACTTATGAGTCAAAACTTATATACAATATCTGACATACTGACAACTGATTCTGCTAAATATACATGGCTTCCTTGCATATGACTCCCCCATACAATATACACAAGGTATTTACTTGAGTTATATGACTTTTATTTACAGTATCTCTTTGTCTATTTTGTACATTTATCTCACCAATAACTCTTTCTGAGTATCTCTTTCTCCCCCTTTTTGACAATAATGCCAAAGAATAAAAAAATGTATTTACATAGAAACACCAAAATGTGAGATAAACTCTGAATGGACCTGAAGAATGAGTTGCAAAGTCTTGTCCCAATTCTCTTGCAAGATTTTGCATGTGGATAGAGCTATTTGAACTTCTGTAGAGAGTTCAATCACATGGTCTCCAACGGAGAAATTGTTGTCATGGATCAATGTTTTTGAATGGGCAATGTGCTTTTGCATTGTGTTCATGATGGGAAGGATCATATTCTAAATATCTAACAATGTAGATTGGATCCTTGACTCTTCTCTTAGCAATTCTACTTGTTTTTCTGACAAAAATTTGATTCTGAGGTGATGAGATGAGGTCAAACTGGGGTCAAGCTTCAAATTTTGTGCGCTTGTCTTCAGATCCTCATCTATCTTATTCAATTGCTCTCTTATTTCTTTAGTATACTTGGTAATATCACAAAGCTTAGCAAAAAGAGATGTTACATTATTAAAATAATTTTCAATGTTGGCCAAAACTGAGGTTAATTCAACTTGTTTTATTGCTATATGCTGAGCAATGTGCTCAAGCACCTTATTATCAAATTTCTTCTCTGCCTTCTCTATCAACTTTTCTTGACTGGAGGTGTCCTCATTGAATATATTGACTGCCTCTTCTAATTGTAGCAAAATGTGTTGAGAAGTATCAACATCAACACCTATAGCCTCAGTAATTATATTTTTCACTTCATCAATAATTCTAAATTCTCTATCTCTTTCATTCCTTAGTTTTTTTTGTTTTGCCTTCAGTTCTATTCGCTGACTGAGCAGTCTTAGTTCATCAACTGAAGCAGTATCCGTATCTATCTTTGGAATGACAATTTTAGTATCCAAGTCTACATCATCATCAATTGTCTTGCTTGTAAGCACAAGTTTTAATGGAGTCTTTGGTTTTTCTGCTGTACTAACATCTTTGCCTTTTGAAACAGAGACAATGGTTGATGAGGTTGGACTGGCTGTCAAAATTGGAATAGGACCAACTAAAGGAAGACTGAGAGAGGGGCTAAATGTATCCAAAATTGGTATACTTCCCAGAATTGATGTGCATACCAGAATATTTACAATTGAAGAGCTCACTGATGCAAAAATTGGTGCTAATGTAGCTGAAGTTGACAAAATTGGAGAGCAAATTGGAAATATTACTATACATACTACAGGAGTAATAGATACTTCTAATGTGGTGACTGCTGTAGTGGATGACTCGGTAACTAAAGAAGTTGCCTATAGCTCGATAGATGAAGTAGAGGTATGTAGCTCAGTAGATGAAGTGGTAGACACTTCCATTGATGATACCTGGAGCTGAGATGTGGTAGGTGTAGATGATATATCTGATGTAGTTGTGACCAAACCTGCCAAAGATGACTCCAACCTTGATGATATCATAGTTTTAGGTGGAGAGTGAGGAAGAGATGCAATAACTGCTGCTGTAATTTTCATAGGGTCATCCTGTTCCTTATCTGCCTCTTCAGCTTCTTCCTCCTTGTCTTCTTCTTCCTTATCTTCCATCAGTGCATGCAGCTCTCCTGGTGAGATTTTGACAGATGGAGTGCTATCAAGCTCATCATCACTGTCACTGTCATCATCTTTGATTTCTACTGGGTCTACACTGGGCTTATGTAGATAATACATGTTTTTCGACATGTTTGTAGCATCATTTACAACATGTTTAATGTCTTTAATCAAAATCAAACAAGTGTGGAATCTGATCATCATTTTACCTTTATGGTTTTTGATTTCAGCTTTTACTTTTGCTCTAGTGAGACTTGGTCGGAGATTCCTTAGAGATTGCTCATAAATATCTTTTACCATTTGGGTGGCTAACTCCCATCTCGATTGCAATCTCTCTAGTAGTTCTTTTGAGATTTGAGGGGCAATCTGGTATGGGGAGTATTTCCATTTACCCATCTTGCTGAGTACCAGTTCCTCAATCTGCATTTTCTCCACATCAGTTCTAGTTTCAAATTTCAATGCTTTGAAATTTGTGATGCCAGCTCATTCCTCCATTTTTTTGAGCCTTTTCTCGAATGTGGGTGTAGGCCTAACTAGTATAGGTTCCTGCTTACCTTTCCTGGTTCTTCTGGTGAATACTACAGTAGGCTTCTTTTTGGGCTTGGTAATGATTACCTTACCTTTCTTCTTTGGCTGTTCCTCTGTAGATTCTTCTTCTCCTTCTTCTTCACCTTCCTCTTCTTCTCTTTCTCCTTCTTCCCCTTCTTCATCTTCACCTTTTCCCTTGGTGAGCATAAGAGAACCGGTAGAATTTTTCAATTTTGCTATTTTCCTCTTGCCCTTGCTTATGGCCTGTGGTAGCTTGATTTCAAGCTCAATTCTGGCCTTAGCTTCTTCATAGGTTCCAAAAATTGGTTGCCTTGGGTCTACTGGCTCATTTACCAGTGCCTCTATGATGTCTCTAGTTTCATCAATATTTACCTCATAAGGAAGAGGTTTTACCCATGCAACTCGGGGTCTGATTGCCTGAATGTATACCTTGTCACAATCAATGATGAAGCACACATCATCTTTGTATTCCTCAACAAGCTTAGAAGGGATTTTGAATCTGTTATTCATTATTTCCTTGAAGTCTTCAAAATAATTATCCATTATACTATCAAAATTTTCACCCATCTCTGCTACAAACTCATTTATTTGATACAAAACTGGAATATCTTTCCTCCATGCAATTGTACCTTTTGAAGGGAAAAACTTTTATACATAGAAAAATAAACAAACTAACAAAGAACCAAATTTACAAGAATTGGTTTTTGAGGTCCTTATACTGTCCATGTTCTTATTAAGTTGTTTTAGTAGCACATCTGCTAGGTCAAACTCCATTTTTTCTTCACAACCTTATAGGCTAAATCTACAGCCTCATAGGGCACGCTATTCAATCTGCTGGAACTATACATCTTATATGCAATTAAATAAATTCCAAATTTTAACTCTGCATTAGATACATTATTAGGTTTTAATCTTACTTGCTCCTAATAGGGAAGATCATCAGAAGTGATCATTATAAGCCTTAACTAGCCAACTTTATACTGTAGTATTGAAGTTTTATGGGTATCATCCCCACCCCAGTTTTACTTTCTAATTGGAAGGTTTCTAGGTCACCAAATCTATGTGTTCATGTGTTACAAATGTTTATCTTTTCATGCATACAATAGTTTAGATGGATGAATGGTAAAAATGTTATTATGCAAAATTAAGTTAAAGTTTTAGAGTTACTGATTCACCCCTCCCCTCTTAGTAACCTTGTTAGTCTTGATTATTTCCAACACGATGTCCCCACATGTTAAGATACTTCGAAAAGAAACCAATGTAACGAAAATAGGATTAAAGGGGACTTATATTAGTATCCTCACATTTGTAACTTGTAGTAAGTTCTAAATCAGGACAAACCCTTTAGCACAAAAAACCCTAATCATAGGGTGATGCCGATAAAATGAGTTATGTAGCTAGCATGTGGGATCAATCAGAGTTTGAGTGACAAGGTCTTTGTACCACCATCTAATTTCAATTCAAGACCCCTGCAATATATTTGGAAGACCTAAGATTCTTTATTTTCCTCAATGACCCTGGTATGACCACATTATGTTAGTAATTTAAACTTTGTAAGTAATTGAATTTATTTTCTTATTTGTTTGATTTCAGATTTTGGTATTTTAATGTTCTTTTCTTTCACTAGCAATGTGATGTGGGGTTGTTTAGCCAACTATATTATTAATGATGCTATTTCACCTCTAAGTCATGCATTTATTTCTTGATTAAATTTTTTCTATTGTGGCCACTCTTTATTTCTTTTGTTTTATACTTTTGATTTGGATGTTTCATCCTTGATGTTGAATTTAAATTTGAGGCATTTTCTTGTGAATATTGTTGGCAAAGTGACCTATGATGGGCCTACCAAAAAGGATTTCTGACAATTAAGTGGTTGCATAACATTAGGGTATGGGGTTTTTAGTGAGAGTATTCATGCCCCACCCTCTCCTCAGACTTTGGAAATAGGACTAGTGAATATTTGTTGACTTTTATGAGTAATGAGATTGCACCCAAGCATACAATTGGTTAAGGGTACAAGTTAACCTAATGGATTTATGAATGAAAAAGGTGCATGTATAGTGATGGACTTTTTTTATGGCCTATTAAAGAATTAGTATGTCATAGAAACTCTAAAAGAAAAATGATTAGCCCTACATAAAGAGCCAAGTTGCATTATAAGAAAACCTCATTTGAGGGAGTCTCATATAGCTGTTAACCAATGAGTGGGTATGTGGAATTTAGAATATCTTATTATATTATTATTATTAGAGACTCTATAAGTATCTGATACTAGATTTGAATGTTTTTTATAGGTGACCAATATGTTTTAAGAAGTATTTAACCTTAGAAAATGTAACCATGTCAGAGTGTTGGATTGAACTATGCTTTTAGAAAAAGGTAACTAGGCAAATAGGTTATCATTCATGTGTATGTATGTGAGTTATTAATCATCATTTTTAGAAGAATAAATCTTGGAATAAGTCTAGATAAGGTTCTAGCATAGAACGAACATGTTAGTTGTGCGACTTTCAAGAGGAAGTCAAAGGCTAGTGGGGAAGGATGTAAGGTCCCTCCTTGTATGTACTTATTTAATATGAATTCTCTGTTAAAACTGTTATAGGAGATTGAAATAGATATGAAGTAATGTTTTATGTTGTGAATGCCCTAATGAGAATTGAGATCACATGATACATCCATGTTTTAATACTCAGTGATTTGAGAACTACTACATTATCTCGACTGTATAAACATTAAAATTTCACTAACAATAATACAGAGTGTTTTCACCTAATGATGAGGATGTTGATTTTGGTACCATGATGATAAGGTTATATGTATTCAAATGGTTTAGTATGCCCTATTGGTGATGTTATGATGTTTAGGTATATGCATGCCTAACGATGATTATTCTAGCTCTTAATCTAAATTAATGAATAAGTTATATGTTATATTGATTATGTAATTACTGATGATTAAATGTGTGTAGAAATGAGAAAGGATTACTTAAATGAAAGATTTATGTTTTGAGTTATGTGATCATCCTAATGAATTATATATATATATATATGCATGTGATTTTCTTGAGATACTGATGTGTGCAATGAGTGTGCAGGATATTTTAGCGAGAAAATCTAATGGAGAATCAGAATTGGATCCTATGTATTGTTTGTAGAAACTAGGGTTCAATCTAATGAAAGATGCAGACCTCGTTGTTCATATTTTATTTGTATCATGAATTGAATGAATGTATCATTCTATAATCATTAAGTGTTAATATTTTGTAATAGTGACTTTATAGTGTCACTTGACACTCATGATTTGTATATACATTGCATCTTGATAGTTAGGGTTAACCAAGTAAACTTAAGATCTAAGTTGGATTAGGTTAGTTACCTTTTTTCTAATTAGTTAGTAATTGAGATTAATTACTCAAATCAAGATTAGTGATTAATTTGCATTTTTGAGGGTTCTAACTTTTTGATAAGTCCCTAATTAGTCTTAGAGGCCAAATATCCTAAAATCCAATTGACTTTTATGGTCACTCAAATATTCTATTTTTGCTTTGTTGTGAAAATTGGATGTTTCTCCATGAGTTGGATAAGTTTAACTCCACCTTAAGGTTAGCCTTTTTGACAAGTTGAGTTAGAAGACTCTAGAACATTTAAGCAAGTGGGAGAGTTATTGCATTTTGAAGGTGGTTGAGTTTAGGATCTTATTTAGAGGAAAATTTGAGAGGGTTTGAGTGTTCACCCAACCTCTAGTTTTAGAGAGCAATTCAGAATGGAAGGAGAAAGAGAAGGAAGAGAAGCTCATCTCAAATTTTTTAGTTGCCATAACCCTATTTTTGAAGGTAGGAATCCCTCAACTCATGTTGTTCATGCTGTGTTCATTCTTAAGTAGTTTTAAATTGCATATGTATGTTCATGTGGTTGGGGAGGGATTGCAATGGGTTTTCTTAAATGTTTTCCTTTGTTTTTTCACTTCCATTTTTCAAAAGGATTGTATGGGTTGTATTGGCATTACTCACCCTCAGATAGGGTAGAAGTGGCCATGTATGGGAGGAGGTCTTTAGTTGGACTCCGAAAATACAGAGTCTCTTCTTAGGATGAGAAGAGGTAGAGAGAGAGCAGGGTGTTATGGGCCCCTACTCATTAACACAAACCATGTTTTTATTTTTGGAATTTGAAAAGTGAAAGAATGAAAGCCCTTGTGATATCAACCTCAAAAGGGGATTTGTGGAAAAATGAATGTTCTTGAGATTTTAGCCCCGAAAGGGCATATGTTATGGTGTTGTGGCTGACATCTCCTATTGGAAAAATCCACCTTCTCCCTAGTCTGGTTCAATGACGAACCTATTGTGCAAACCTGGATAGGAGTAAATGATTGATTGTGTCTTCATGTTAAAATTGTTTGTCACTTGGTCAGTTTCATCCTCTCCATGATTACCATGATGTGTTGCAGACTTCGTAATAGTTTCCTTGTTGTAGAACCAAGAAAAAAATTTAGAGTTGTATTTAAATTCAAATGTTGAGAGATTTCTCCTCGAGATAGTGATTCTGTTGTAAAAATATGATTGTTAAACTTATGGTGGATAAAACTACAGTCACGGGTTTTCTTCCCTGGTTCTTTCCCAAAGGAGTCCTTGAATCAGATGATTGAATTAAAAATATGATTTTCTTCTTGTAATTTAGTTATATGTATATGTGTATCAAAAACTGGATAAAATGATGTTTCACCTTTCTGTAGTATTTTTATGTTTTGAAATCATATTCATTTGATTGAGGTTGATTAGATAACATGGTAATATATATTAAGTTATGCAAATTTAAGTTTAAAATATGTTAAGAAAATTTGCATTTGATTTGTATTTAAATTTTTTAATTATACTTGATTATAAGGAAGCTAAGTAATTCTATTCAAATACTTATGTATTACATTAAATCCTATTATCATTTTAAAAAAAAAATTGTTGGTGTGTTTTTGCCCTTTAAACTAGGCATGACAAGGATAACTAGAAAATGTTGCAAAGTACTTGTTGACAATTGTAGTTCAAAAAATTTGACATTAGAGGAGTTAGTTACAAACTTGTAGTTGCAGAGACTAAAGCATCCTAAACCCTATCATGTTTCATGGATCAGGAATGAGCATAAGATATTGGTAATTGAGCAATGTGTTGTAAAATTTAGGATTGGACACTATTTTGATGAAGTTCTGTGTGATATTATGCTTATGGATTGTTGTCATATTTTGTTAGGTAGACCTTGGCAATATGATAGACATGTTGTGTATAATTGAAGATTGAAACAATAAACTATTTGGATGAATGGGGTTAAGGATACATTAATGCCTTTGATTGAGTCTCCTGATGAGATAAATTGTACTACTATGAGAATCTATATGGTTTGTGGAAGACAATTTGAAAAAGGAGATAAAAAAGAACTAAGTCCATTTTGCTATAATTTCATGAGGGTCTAGTTGTGGTAGTAATGGCCAAATGATAGAGTCTAGTAGTGAGCAAGTGACAAAATAAAGTAGAGGCTGAGTGACAATAGAAATTGATAGATTTGACCAAGTGCCAACATAAATATAAATTTTTTTGAATAAGTAAAAGGATAGTGTTGCTAAAGATATACCTAATGGTATATCACTAGTAAGAAGAATAAGTCATTATATGGATTTAATTCATGAAGCTATTTTGCTGAATAAATAACCTTATATATTGACACCTATAGAAAATGAAGAACTTAACAAACAAGTGCAAGAGTTGTTGTAGAAAGGTTTGATCAAAGAAAGTTTGAGTTCATGTAATGTACCTATTGTATTAGCACCTAAGAAGAATGGGGAATGGAGAATGTGTATTGATTCCAAAGATATTAACAAGATAACAATGAAATATAAGTTTCCTATGCCAAGGATGGATGACATAATGGATTCTTTGAGTGGAGCAAAGTATTTGACCAAGATTGATTTGAAGAGTGGTTATCATCATATCAGAATTGGAGAAGGTGATGAATGGAAGACTAATTTCAAGACAAAATATGGTTTTTATTAATGATTGGTTATTCCTTTTGGTATGACTAATGCACTGAGTACTTTCATGAGGTTGATGAATGAATTTCTAAAGGGATTTTTGGGTAAGTTTGTGATTGTTTATTTGGATAATATTTAGATATTTAGTAAGACTAAGGAAGAGCATCTAGAGCATATTAGGAAAGTATTGCAAAGATTGAAAGAGGAGATGTTACTAATTAATTTGAAAAAGAGTTCCTTTATGCAAGAGGAGATTGTGTATTTGAGATTTGTGATTTCAATTGATAGTGTGAAAATGGATCCTGAGAAGGTTAAGGCAATTTTGGAGTGGCCCAAACTTGAGAATGTGAGTGAGGTAAGATCATTCATGGCTTGGTTAGTTTCTATAGGAAGCTTATAAATAATTTTAGTTCTATTTGTAATGCTATAATTGAGCCTATGAGAGGAGATAAAAAGGATTTCAAGTGGACATATGGAGCTAATAAGAGTTTTGAAACTTTGAAACAAAAGGTTTATGAGTTACTAGTATTGGCTTTGCTTGATTCCAACAAGGAATTTCAAGTTGAATGTGATGTAAGTGATATTGAAATAGGAGCTATGTTAAGTCAAGAAGGTAAACCTATTGATTTTTTAAGTGAAAATTTGAATGATGCTAAAAAGAAAAGTTTCGTGTATGATCAAGAGTTTTATGCTATTGTTCAAGCCTTGGAGAAGTGGAGACATTATTTGATTGATAAAGAGTTTCTATTGTATACTAATCATAAAGATTTACAATATTTGGGGAGTGAACATAAGTTGAATCAGATACATATGAAGTAGGTTGAGCACTTGTAGAGTTTTACATTTGTGATAAAACATAAGAGTGGAGTTACTAACTGAGTTGCAGATGCATTGAGTAGAAGACATTCTTTGTTGATCAAGATCAAGGTTGAAGTTCTTGGTTTTCATGAGATGAAGGAGTTATATGATATTGAACCTAATTTTTCTAAGGTGTGGAGAGAATGTAGAGCACCAAATGTGTTAGATCAACTAAGTAACTATGATGAGTATTTCATTCAAGAAGGTATGTTTTGGGCGATCATTTTGCATGAGACCAACGATAGGAATCCTTCACACAATTCTTCTCTTGAAAAGATAATCTTTTGGGATCAACTCCAAGGTTCTATATTTGTCTTGTGACATACCAAAATCTACTCGGTTGAAGATAAATGTGATTGTTCATGAGAAGGCCTTTGCTGGTTTTCTTTTGATCTCAGAATGAAGTAAAATCTATTCACTCTCTCAAAATAACACAAAAAAGAACAATATTTTTGTATTTTCTATTTTCAAATGAATGCAATCTAATAGTGCAACTAATATGAGTTCTTATTCTAAAAAGGGGTTAGCAAAGCAAATAACGAAACTAAAAGAAAATAACATGAAATTGAAAACCTAATGGATATAAGCTACAAAAAACAACACATTGTGAGTTGAGCTTTTGAATAAATCAGTAGGAAACCAATGAAAATAGAATTAGCACTTTCTAGAATCCATTGATGCAATTGTCAATGAGAAACTTTAACAATTGTATGATATTTCACCTTTCATCAAATCACAAGGCTACGAAAAGTGCACTCATGTGAGATGAAAAGTTATGTAGACAAAATTTATGATCTCTTCTCAAGCTAGATATGTTAGCAAAATTCATAAATCTATAGGAACACTACAACTAAAAGATCGCACAACCAAAAACAACGCAATAAACCTTTGGCTCAATCACAATCTGATGAACAAAATTCATAAAACAATGACATATTCAGGCAAGAATGACTACACTGCAAATGCAAGCACCAAAAGAATAATTTTATTGCATAATAATAGTGGCCTTTGTTACATATTACAATGGGGTATTTATAAGAAATTTTGTCCTCAATTTCTGTTGAGAGAGAGATGTTCTCATGCAATAAAATGCTTTTAAAACATTAAAACAAACTAAATATATACAATCTAATAGTTAATTTGGTGCTTAGAGGGACTCTATCCATATTTTATTTATTAATTGGATGCATGAGCCTTTTACAAGTAAAAAAAAAAAGAAAATATGAGAGAATAAATAGGAGGAAGCCTTTAGTCGAAGTAGGAGCATCTAGGGGTGCCAAAAATAGAAGCTAGTCCTTTACTAGGTGTGTGTTAAACTACCATTAGAATGAGTTCTCATTGCATGGAAAGTACTATTTTTAGAACAAGTAGTTAATTGTTGACACACCTCTGAATTACAGAGCTATAGACCTACGTACCTGCACACCTATGGACCTATGCACCTGCAAAGCTGCAAACCTCGACTAGGTCAAAATCTCAAAATTTTATTGAGTGTCAAAATTAAAATTTTGGCATCTGAGTTTTGTTCTTCTTCATCCCAAAGCTATGTTTGGATGTTTGCCCTTGAATTTCTCTATCATCTCGATAATCATAGCCACATCTGAAAGATCTAAAGCCTCATATTTATCTTTGACCTTCTGTCTGTAATTGTCTACCTCAATTCGGGTATCAACAAAATCTCTGTGTTTGGTATCCAATTCTAACAGGGCTTCTTCTATCATGAACACTTATCAAATGTCCTCATCATCAGTAACCTCCACAAAAATATTCCTAAAATTCTCCACTACTAACTCTATAGGTAACAACTTTTCTCATTCCTCATCTTCAAAAATATCCAAGCATGCATCAATGTAGTGTCTCTCTACTTCCAAAATTTTCTCTCGGGCTTGGTCCTTGAGTCGATGAATCTCCTCATGTAATGTTCCCATTACCTTATTGCTATTTTCTATCTTCTCTATATAGTCATTAATCATATCTAATTCTTCTTTGGTATATACATCAATCAAAACTCGATATCTTTTCCCTTTATGGCTTAAAGAGTCTGCAACTGCTTACTCTAGGCCCATACCTCATCCATGATACTAAAGTCCTACTTCAAAATTGTTATGATCTTATTCAAATTCTCCTATGTAGCATGCAATAACTTCAAATTCCCTGTGATGATCGTAACACCTTTCTCCTCAAAACTTTCTTGCCACTCCTAACAAGCCTTCAAAAATGGATCAAGTTGTACACCTCCCCCTTCTCTAAGTATAGTTTTCAAGGTCTTCTCAAGGTGTTTAGGACCTAGAGGACCAACTACTTCGGCTAGATATCCCTTTAGAATCTCAATCTGCTCTTCAAAGTGCTTGGAGTTTGGCCTCATCTTGTTCCATATGCTTAAGGACCTCTTTGACTCCCAGGGTCATCATCAATCGGGTTGAATCCTGTGTAGGCCTCCCCAACATAATATCCATCAATTAATAATCCTTGAGGCTAAGACCCTCTACATTTGTGCCTTTAGGAGGGAGATCCACTTGTGCAAATAGTTCATAGTTCCTTGTGTTGGTGATAAATTCCAAATGGTGTTGTCTCATATGATGGAGACTCAAGTTTATTCAAAATCTCTGCAATGTCACAAATGTCTTCCTCTAAAACACAAAATTGAGGCTTGGTATTCCTCATTATTTCCTTCTAGATCCATCTAGGGATGCATCCTATTGAGGAATTGGCTCTTGATGATGGAGTATATTCTACAACCTCCTTCTTTTTTTCGCTCCCACTCAAAGTTGTATCCTATTGGGAGGGCTCTTCTTCTATAGCCTTAGTCTTAGTAGACCCTATAGCCTGAACCTCATTTTCTTGGGAAGGCGATTAAGAATATTACACTATTTGTCCCTCCTTCAACACTTCATCGATCATCATTTGTTCCAGTCTCTCCTTGTGTGATGGTTCCTTCTGGACTCGCTCTTCCTCTAAACTCTGAGGTGGAGGAGTCACCGAGCCCTGTTCCACCACTATAACTCATGGTGGAGATGGAAAAGTAAGATCAGGACCCTGTGTATCTAGCAGCATTTGCGTCTAGTCTTCTTGTTGAGGTTCACCTATAGGGGTGTCCCTGATCTTATCCCTAATCAACTTTTTACTTATAGGCATGAAATCAAAATTCGAAATTGAGAAAACATCATCGCCCTCTTCACTTTTCTCATCCATCTCCTATTATACTTCATCTTCCAAAGAAGAGATTTCTAAGGGTTCTACTTGAGTGGATGGCAAGGTACTCGTGGCACTCTTTCTCCTTTGCAACTTTGTGGCTCTAGCTAGCCAAGTTCTTCCTTGTAGGGGCACTTGTTCCTCTTCCTCTTCTAATTTTTCTTCTTCCTCCTCTTCATCTCCTTCCATAATGCTTTTAGGCATAGATGGATTAGGCACTAATCTTCTACTAATCTTTTTCCTTTTCTTCATCTGAATCTTAATCCCTTTCTTATGTTTCTTTGGGACAGAAGGAGAAGCTGGCTCTTCTTACACAGGAGGAATGGAGGCCTTTGGAATCTCACCCTCTTCCAGTTGGCTAGACACAATGGGAGGCAACTGAGGTTCATCTTGGACAGCTCCAGTATCATCAAACCCTTGTGCACTCTATTCTTACTACTGGGGAGGCACTTGTTCTTCAACCTGTTCTATCTGAATCCTTTGAGGGGAAGTTCTCTTTATTTCATTCTTTCCCTTCATTTTAGGAGAGTGATAATATCCTATCTCTGGCCTAATAGGAGACTGGGCTATGAAGGTAGGAATTGTTCATTTCTTCCCTCTACCTCTTTATGGGTAGGCATGTGTATGAAAGATCATTGTATTAGGAATTGGATCAAGTGGAAAAGGTTTCTTGATCCAATCCTTCATCATTCTAATGACATGCCTTGCTTGATGATTAATATCATCGACCTCCTCCCTATCAACCTCAACATTCACAATGGGTCTTTCACCAATTTTGTCAGTGTTGAACAGGGGTCTAGTAACTATTTAGAATCTTATTGCTTTATTTCCTTCGGGATGTTCAACTAGAGAGCCTTCTCTACTAGATAAAAAGTCATCCTACAATAGCCCCTTATGTGGACATCGTAGTCATTTGCCACGTTCATCCAGTGATCTTCAATAGCATCCTCATGATGGAAGTCCTTTCTTGCCAGACTCTGCACTCTCCCAACATTATCAAAATAGGGCCGAGGAGAGTTGTATTCTTCAAGGGGATAGTTCTCCCACTCCCACTCAAAGGACAGAATATCCTACTTCCTCTTCACCTAATATGGTCCAATGACCAATGGTCATGCCCAACATGGTCTTTTTTGTCTCTTTATCTTCTCATAGGATGACTCAATTTGTAAGGAAATCTCCAATAGCACCAATTTGTCACTTGGGTATCTTGGGAGCTTCTTATGATTGATGGATGCACTAGCTACCTGAAGATATGTGAATGTCTTGAACTGGATGAATTAGGCTCTGAGAGCTGTGATTTGTAGGGATTTTTTTAGTGGCAAATCTTCACCAAATGGCTATTCTATATCTTTTGGAAATCGCAATTTGGCGAATAAAACCTACATACGGGGTCAAATAGGTCGCCAAGATATTAAATAATTTCTATCCAAATCCTAGGCTAATCGTCGATTAGTTTACTCATAATTGGTCCCAAATCCTAGTTCAATCGCTAATGTAATATACATTTAGGAAATATTTATTTTAAACTATTCGCCAGCCTTCACCTTATTTCTTCTTGTTGGATAATGACATTTCGCCCTTAAAATAAAATAATATATTTCCTAGGGCTGAGCATCACCTACCATCTTACCAACACGTCTCCAACTACCCTAGTGTAGCCAACTATTTTATATTTTGAACTTTGGGACACTTGTCTTAATTTTGGGAAGATTTAGAATTTATGTTATAACATTTAAAATTAGGCCTGAAATAGAGTTTAGGCCATTGATCTATCTTACATTAACAGTCTACATCAATTCCTTTTATGATAAAAATGATAACATGCAAAATGATGTTGTCACATTGACCAAGTTGGAAATAAGAAAAGACACTTTATTAATTTAATCTTAATGGAATGATAGACTACAAGTACATTGGCCATTGTACACTTGTCATATGGGTCATGGCCCACTTGTGACTTTGTAAAATCACTATAAAATTAAATAATCTCTTTATAGCAACTAAAAAATTAGACAAATATATTAATATTTTGCATTATATAAAACAATTAATTCACCTCTTACATTACAAAATTTTTTATGACCAAAAAAAATTGCCTACATTTATTTGCGTACAAAAAAAAAATAATTTAATTCGCCACAATTATTATTAAATTTTGATATGGAAAGGAAATTTTTACCAATAGAAAATAATTTTCTGCCTTGCCTTGAACAGAAAAATTGCCCTCGATATGAAAAGTTTCCTTCATATTAAATGTTGAATTCGCTTGCATTTTACATATTTTTCTAGGGGGGGGGAGGTTTCTTAAAGTTATCCCTAGTGATTTGTGCTTTGGCTTCATCAGATAACCTCTTCCCATAGTCACCCTCAATGAATCAAATGATCGCAAAGATAAACACATCATTCGCAATTCTGTATTCCTTTCTCTACATTGAGAGTTTCTTGTTTACCAGTTGAGGGTAGACTATGTATGGCCAGGCATTGGGATCCTACATATTGCCTCTTCTGCATAAATCGAGATAGTTTGTCACCCTTGCTGCAAGCAGGTATACCATGTAAGAAGTCATGTAAAATGTCTTCTTGTCCTTCACCATCCTTAGTTGCTCAAACAAGTTTTCACTTAGTGTGGTGGCCTAGTCTAGTGGTATCTTTGCCTGTCTGATGGTCTCAATGAAGTTGACCATGAAAGTGCTGAGGTGGCCCGCTACAGGTAAGCCCATGACTTTTCTCAAAAGAATGATAGAGTATGCAATGTCCTCCTTCATATATCCCTAAGTCATGTCAACTTTTCCCATTATTCTTCCTTGAGGAGGCTTCTTGATGAGGTAGGAGGATTGTATGATGTCGATTGCATCCTGTTGGTGCTCCTTGTACCATCTCTCAACTGTTTCATACAAGAGTCTAATAAATTGGTCTGCTCTTAGGAGATGGAAAACCTTCTCAATATTTTTGGGTCGTAGGTTCAACACAACCTCTCCTGTGACACTCTTGACCACTCTCTCATCAACAACAAAATTTTGTGCAAATGTCATGATTAGTTCTACTAACTGCACTGACATTGGATGGGACACTGTATTCACAAACCCAGAATGGATGAATGCGAATACCAAGGCTAATCTCTTGGTGGGCTTGTTGCAAATTCTTAGGAATTCTCCCAAATCCATGTGTCCCAAGTTAGTGTCTCTGATTTCTATGTGGTCATCATGAAATCTTGACTTCGAGAGAATGTCTTGGAATTTGAAAACTATTAGGTTGGGTGCTACTCTGGAGGTGGATGCCATTTGATCACCTACACATCACAAGAGAAAAAAAAATTATCAGTTCAAAGTAATAAAGACTAGAAATAAAATGTAAAAGCTTTCAATTTAAATAAACATAAAGGAAATAAAATGCCCAATTTGAGCATTTTTAAATTTTTTTATTTTATCCCTTTTTATTTTTATTTTTTATCATTATTTATTTATTTATTTATTTTATTTTTCTATTTATTTATTTTTATTTTTTAACAAAAGATGGAGAAAAAGAAAAAAATGTGCATCGTGTGTGCATGAGTGTGCGAGTGCATATGGATGTGAAAGTGGCACACAAGAGGCACATCGCGAGTGCGAGTATTGTGGGGGTGGTGAGACCATGGGTTGTGCCACGTGGGGTGCACTGCACGGGCTACATATTAGGGGCATCAAAGTGAGGGCATCGTGTAGAGAAGTAGTGCATTGGGCATGAAGCACCATGGCCAAGGTTTCAAATGTGTGTGGGCACAACAAAAAATGAACAACATATAGGGTACAAAGCACCGCAGCCCAGGTTTCAAATGTGCATGGGCGCAATAAAAATGAATGACACACAGGGCACAAAGTGCTATGACCAGTGTTTCAAATGCATGCAAGCACAACAAAAATGAATGGTGTGCAAGGTGCAAAGTGCCATAGTCAAGGTTTCAAACACATGTGGGTGCAACAAAAATGAATGGTGTGTAGGGTGCAAAGTGTTGTGCGGCCAGGGTTTCAAATGCATGTGATTTGTTAAATTCTTACCTTTTGTGTTGTGCAACAAGAAATGCCAACTTGAAAATGTTAAAAGATAATGTGAAGTCAAGGAGGGGTGTGGGGGTTTTATAACCCCCCGCACTAGGCAGGGTGCACGATGCACCCCTACACGAGCGTGCAGGTGCATGGTGTGCATTTTTTTGACTCTGACACTTTTGACTTCTAATATTTTTTCTTGACTCTCGAACTGTGAGTTTGGGAGTTAGAAAAAAAATAGGGGTTCCCCATTCCTAGTGAGGAATGGGATGTGTTTTGTGAGACCACAACAGTATGTTTCTCAAAGGAATTCAATTGTGTATACCAATAGGTTCTACAAGACTTAATTTGATTAAGGAAAAGCACTGTGGTGGATTGGTTGGACATTTTTTTATTCATAAGACATTGAGTTCTCTTAAAGATAATTATTATTTATCATAGATCTATAAGGATGTTCAAAATTTTGTTAGAAGTTGTGGAATTTGTCAAGTTTCAAAAGAAGTCAGATACTAGATTGTATACACCTATTTCTATTCTTGTAAAGCCTTGGAGTGACATTAGTATGGATTTTGTTCTTGGATTACCTAAGAAAAAAAGAGGGTATGATTCCATATGTGTTATTGTGGATAGATTTTCTAAGATGGAAAATTGCATACAATATAAGAAGACATCAAATGAAGTGCATAATGCAGAGCTTTTCAACAAAGAGATTGTTAGATTGCATGCATTACCAAGAAGTAGTATCTTTGATAGAGACAAGAAGTTTTTTCATTATTTTAGGAGGATTTTGTGGAAGAAGATGGACATTGAGTTGAATTTTAGTTCTACATTCCATCCACATACATATGGGTTGACATAGGTTGTGAATAGAAGCTTGGGTAATTTTTTGAGATGTTTAGTTGGAGATAAGCCAAGTAATTGGGATATGGTATTGGCACAAGCTAAGTTTTTATATAATAATTTTGTGAATATGAGTATTAGAAAAAATGCCTTTTGAGATCATTACTAGAATATAGCCTAGAGGAGTATCATATTTGAGGGATGTTGTTGGTGAGGAGAAGAGAAGTGTTGAAGGGGAAGTATTTTTTGATTTTATGAAGTGTTCCCATGAGCAAGTGAAGTTGACATTGGAACAAAGCAATTAGAAATATAAGGAGAATGTAGATAAGTCTAGGAGACATCATGTTTTTGAAGTTGGTGATGAGGTGATGGTTCATTTGAAGAAGGGAATATTTCTTGTTGGAACATATAGTAAGTTGAAAATGAAGAAGTTTGGTCCTTGTAGAGTTTTGAGGAAGTTTGACAATGTCAATGCTTAAGTTTTCTAATAACATGAATATATCTCCTATATTTAATATTGCTGATTTGCATAAGTATCACAAGTTAGATGATGAAGTTGTTGTATTAGATGATTATCATAAGAAGTAGGAAGAATAGGTTGAACATATATTGGATCAGAGAATTGGTAAAAGCATAAGAGGAAAATATTACTATGAATATTTAGTGAAGTGGAAGTATAGACCAGTTGAAGATTCAACATGGATTTCTCACTCTAAGTTGGATTCAACTTATCTTGTGATATCTCAATGATTCAAGAGAATATTTTTTTCAACCCTAGTTGTTTAATGAAGGAGCATCCTAGGTTTCCTTTTAATCCTACTCATCTTTGTTCATTCTGGCAGTTAGTGTTGAGTTGTTTAGTGTTGCCCAAATTTCCTAGTATTGACTAAGTTCTTTGGTAGCCAAGTGCTCCTTCATGTTCCAAGTAAACCTAATGTTTGATAATATTTGGTTCCTTATTTGACCAAGTTTGAGTCAACTTGTGTATTTAATTTTGATAGTGAATTAAATGTAAGGATTTTGTTTTGGCATGTGTGCTGACCATTTTGAGATTAACCTTCTATTATGTAATGATCTAGAATCTTCTATAACATGTTTTTGGAAAATATAAATAGGAGTGTTTAGGTTTAGGTTAGGTAGTTCTTAAAGAGAGTGTATGTAGTTGAGAGAGTTAGTAGTTTGAATTAAGGATCTATGAAAATTCTAAGTCTAGAATTTTGTATATCTTGTTGGTCATAACTTGAAAGGCCTCACAACCAGGCATGTATGTAGAAAATTTGATGAATTAATAAAGTAATTGTTGTTTCTTCTCTCTATGGTGTTGTTATCTATGTGTTTTTTTGTTGGGTAGTTAGGTGTGCCTCTGGCCTTAGCTAATCATCCCTCCTTGCATCAACCTTTACTCATGAAACATAGAACTCGTTAATACTAACTTTCCTGGGAAATACTGTGTTCCTCCTTTTTCATAGCCAATCACTTGGACAACACTATGGTCACTAGGTGAATATAATCTCCCTTTATTAACCTTGTCACTCAATTAGGCTTGTATTCTTCAATACTTTGCAATAATACATGATTGTTAAACAATCAAATCAATAATACATTATCACTATCCAACTCCTTCAAGTACCCATTGAATACCTTACATATCACTTTTTTCTTCATCACACTTTCTTCAAATCCTCTTCATCAATCAAGTTCTCTCAATTAATCTAATTATATGGTTCTCTATTGAGTTAGCATAGTGTCTAGCTAACTAAAACTTTGACATCGATGACAATATTGTTGAAAATAATTATTCAATCATATATTGTCTTTGATTTGACACTAAATTTCAAGTCTTTACCAATCAATGTCTTCTAAGATCACTCAGGTGATGAAGATAGTTTTTATTATTTTCCAAGCATTCCAAAGATAATAAAGTTCAAAGATAGTGTCTATCGAGCTCACTCGAGAACCAAAGGAAGTTTGTAGGAAGACAGTGTCTACCAAGTTCACTTGCACACCAAAGAGAAGTTAGCCAGGAACTAGTGTTAACCAAGCTCACTTGGTTAACAAAGGGAATTTAGTTCAGGATGCAATGTTAACTGAGTTCATATGGTTAACAAAGAAAGTTTGAAGAAAGTCTTTTCTAAGTTAGTGTTGACCAAGCTAGGTCAACTAATGAAGGATTTTTTTGAGTCAACATATTTAGTTTGACAAATTTATTTATTAAGTCTAGATGACTTAAAGGATGAATATTGAATATTTGAAAGTGTATTCAAGCTAACTTGACAAGGAAAATAATATAAATATAAGGTCAAGTCGTGGGATTGAATGAGAGAAGCATGGGATTGAGAAGATAAATCAAGGAACCAAATTGGAAGGATATCAAAGTATCTTAAGTTGACTAAGCTCTGGAGTTTTATCCGATCAAGGAGGATCAAGTATTCAAACTAGAACATAGATCTAAAATCAGAAATACATTTACATCAAAAATTATGTTTTATCATGGTTACTCTATAATAATTGTAGCAATGTATCAAATCTCTTAACAGAGTTAGCTTAACAACTATTTGCCAAATCCTCTAACAAGGTGGCATTCTAGATTGAAGTGTCTAAATACCTCAAATAAGAACTATCATAATAGGTTGATTTAAATTATTTAATAGGATCACATCTAATAGTGTGTTTTGTAACTTTTAATAGGGCTGACTCCCAAGAAGGCTTACTTCAAAAGAGTCAAAATAGTAGCTAGTTGCAATTGGTGGTTTTTCCCAAATTGGGTTTCCATATTAAATCTTGGTGTCATATGTGTTCATGTTATTGGTTTTATGATTCTATAGCTAAGTTAATTAAGGTTAATCACATTAAACATCTTAAGGAGCTATATTTTAGTGATTTCCAAGTAACAATAATTCTTAGTGTTTGCTGAGTGATTCAATGCTAACCAAGTTACAAAAATATTTCAATTTTAGAAGAATTTGGTTTTGATTTCTATTGACATCTAATGGATTTGGGATTAATTTTTGTGGTAACTAATTTACCCCTCCCCTCTCAGTTACTCCTCTTATATTTCTAACAATTGGTATCAAAGCTTTTGGTACTTGGAGAGAAGGTTTCAGGGACCTAAGCTAAAGATTAGGATGTCTTCTAGAAGGGAGATTCCTAAGCTGAACAAAGATAACTTTGAGGCATGACAAGAACTCATGAGATTAAATTTGGAAACCATTAGAGACTTAGGCCTAAAGTACCTATACAAAAAGTATGTGGCACCTAATAGAACTATGATTGTTGAATAAATTACAAAAAAGAAGAATCATAACATTATAATGATTGATATTTCTTTGACTCTCAACTATATGCTAAATTTGATGAGGTCGAAGACTGTGATATTGCTTATGAGATATGGATCAAATTGAAAGCTATCTATAGAGGTAATGAAAATGTAAGGAGAGATAAGGAAAATTTAGAGCTCAATTTGATCAAATGAGGATGAGAGAAGATGAAAATATTTCAAAATATAGTGAAAGGATCAAAGCTAGTGTGTGAGCAATCAAAGCCTTAGGAGGAAAAATAGATGATAAAAAAATGGTAAGGAAGGTTCTTAGAACACTTATTCCTATATATGAAATTAGAGTTTCAAAAATTCAAGAGATGAGATGCAACCCCAAGAATGATATAACTTTAGATGCTCTAGTGGGAAGGTTGACAGCATTTGTGATAGATAACTATGATAATTATGTTCCTCTAGAAACCTTGAGTCTTCATTTCAAGCCAAGCTATCACTCAAGAGGAAAGCTACAAATTTTAAAAGTCAATTTGATAGTGAAGATGAGGATCTTGAAGCATTACTTGCAAGAAGATCTCCCAAGGGTGAAGGAAAGTACAAAGGTAAAATTCCTTTTATTTTATTTTCTTGTTAAGAATTTCGTGACTTTGTTGCAAGGTGTCCAAATAGAGAAGGAAAAGAAGAAAAGAAGCATACCAAGTACAAGGTCAAGAAGGACTTCAAAATATACAATGACTACAAAGACAAAGATAAGAAATCTTGTTACACTACTAAAGATTTTGATAGTAGTGAAGAAGAAGATGAAAAGATCTACATTTTTGTTAAGGATGAGTTAGATGATGAGAATGATAAAATGAAACTTATCTCACATATTAGTAAGAATGATAAATGGATTATTGATAGTGGTTTTTTATCACCATATGATTGGTGATAAATATAAATGTGAGAACTTAGTACACTATGATGGTGGAAGTGTTAGATTTGGCAATGATGAACCATATTATGTGAAAGGTAAAGTTTGTATTGCACTAACCAATGATCTTAGATGTGATAATGCTTATTGGGTTGAAGGACTAAAGCATAATCTACTTAGTGTGGCTCAATTTAATAATATAGGATTCAAGGTATAATTCATAAATGGAAAGGCCAATCTGCTAGATGGGAAAGGAAATCTAGTTGGGACCGGCAAGCAAACAAAATGTAATCTATTCTACCTAGATCTTAATGGAAGTTCATGTTTCATTTCTCAAGTGAAAGAAAGTTGGTTATGGAATAAGAGGTTATGTCATGTGAATTTTGATAACTTGGTAAATATAAGAAAGAACAAAAGGGTTAAAGGCATTCCAAGCCTAAAGAAACCTAACATGAGCATGTGCAAGAATTGTCAAATTGGTAAGATGGGAAAGACAAGTTTTAAAAGAAAAAGCTATCATTCTGAAGAAGTATTGGAGTTGGTTCATACAGACCTTTGTGGACCTATTGGCACATAAAGCTACTATGGAGATAAGTAATTTATTTTATTTTTTGATGATTATTCTAGAATGATTACATTAATGTACTTGAAGGATAAATCAAAAGCTTTTCAAAAATTCAAATGGTATCTGGCAAGAGTGGAGAAATAAACATGAAAGAAATAGAAATGTTTAAGATTAGATAGAGGAGGATAATTCATTTCTAATGAATTTAGTGAATTGTTCAATGAGAGAGGAATTGAAAGGTGAGTGCCTACACTTAATACACCTCAGCAGAATGGCATTGCTGAAAGAAGGAATAGATCAATGATGGATTGTGCAAGGACCCTGATGATAGAGAAGAATGTTGATATCAAATACTGGAAGGAAGCAATCAACTCTGTAATTCATACCTTGAACCAAGTACAGTTCAAGAAAGATTAAGAGAAAATACCTTATGAGTTATGTTATGTCTGTAAACCTAATGTTTTTTATTTCAAAGTATTTAGAAGTAAATGTTAGATTCTGAAGGAGTCAAGAAAAGGAAAATTTGATGTGAAAATTGATGAAGGCATATTTCTGAGATACTCAAATAAGAGAAAAGCATATAAATGTCTGAATCTATCTACTCATAAAGTTATAGAAAGTGCACATGTGAATATTGATGAGTTTGCAGAAAAGAGTGAAGAAAAAAGCAATAAGGAACTTGAAAACTATAGAAACTTTGTTTACTATGAGCCTAAAACTTTATCTAATGCAATTAGGAATCAACAATATTCATCACCTGAGTCCCAAAAATCTCTAGTTTAATTTGAGTTATAGCCAGTGCAACCTGAGTTATCAAAAGGACTCTCGAGAATGATTCAAAAGATCATGGTGAATCTAGTGATTTCAAAAAGGAGCCTAGATTTTTTGGATATGTGAGAAAGCATCATGTACCTAATCAAATTATTGGAGATCAATTAGTTGGTATAATGACAAGGAAGAAATTAAAAAGTTCATGTTTTCTTATTGAATTTGAACCTAGATCTATCAAAGATGCATTAGAGAATGAAAGATGGATTGAAGTAATGGATGAAGAATTGATAAGTTAGAAATGAATAAGACTTTGAGTCTTGTTCCTAGACCCAAGGATAAGAATGTAATTGACACAAAATGAGTATTCAAAAATAAGGTGAATAAGAATGGAAAAGTTTCAAGAAATAAAGCAAGATTAGTTTGCAAGGGTTATGCTCAAGAGGAAGGTATTGAATATGGAGAAATGTTTTCTCCTATTGCTAGACTAGAAGGTGTTAGAAAACTCCTTGCATATGCAACACATAAAGGATTCAAAGTATATCAGATGGATGTGAAATCAACATTTTTGAATAGAATCTTAGAAGAGGAAGTCTACATAGAGCAACCAAAGGTTTTCATTGATCCTAGCAAAAGGGATATGGTTTGCAAATTACAAAAATCTTTTTATGGTCCCAAACAAAACCCCAGATCATGGTATGAAAGGTTTTACAATTATCTCATAAATATTGGTTTTCAAAGAACTAATGATAACAACAACCCATACATCAAAGAAGGACCAAATAAGAAGATTTTGTTGGTAGAAATATTTGTGGATGATACATTATTTACTAAAAATGATGATTTGTGTAAAAAAAATTATAATGCAATGAGTAAGGAATTTGAAATGTCAATGTTTGGAGAGATCAAATTATTTGTTGTCTTGCAAATTAAACAGAAGAAAGATAATCTAAGTACATCAAGAAGATACTTAAGAAGTTTGGAATGGAGGATTCTAGAACAGTTGGAAAACCTATGTCTATTTGACATAAGCTTTCCAAAGATGATGATTCAAAAGAGGTAGATTAGACTACATATAGATCAATGATTGGAAAAGTTCAATATGTGGTGCATACAAGACTTGATATAGCATTAGCAGTTGGAATGGTGGCAAGATTCTTTGCTAATCCAAAAGAAAATCATATGATGTCAATAAAAAGAATCATGAGATATCTAAACATTACTAAGATTATGGTTTGTGGTATAATAAAGGAGGAAAATTTGAATTGAAAGCATTCACTAATGTAGATTAGGTAGGAAGCATTGATGATAGAAATAGGACTAGTGGTGGAGCATTCTTTCTTGGAAAGAGGCTAGTATCTTAGATAAGCAAGATGCAAAACTATATCTCTCAATCAACAACATAAGTAGAATATGTTGTTGCAATAGTCAATTGTTTAAATATTGTTTGGTACAAACAATTGTTGATAGGTATGAAGGAAGAAATCGAGGACCTAATTGTTGTTTTATGTGATAACACCCATGCAATTAACATTTACAAGAATCCTGTGATGCATACCAAAACCAAGCACATTGCAATGAAGTATCATTTCTTAAGAGAATTGGTGCAAGACAAGGAAGTAAGATTCAAATATGTAAATACAAAAGAACAGATTGCAGAAATATTCACCAAGACATTACCTAAGGATGCATCCTTGTATCTAAGAGGTAAGCTAGGGGTCATTTCCCTATCTAAAGCTCACTAATCAGATTTTAATGATGTATCAACCAAGCATGTTGAAGATTAGTCAAGTTGGTACAGTATTGTAAAGGGTAGATTGCATATGAATCAGTACATCAAGTACATGGAAGTTCATTGAGTGCTATCTTTGGCATGAGATGCCAAAGTGGGAAAGTCTTCTATCATACATCAGAGAAATTTTATGTTTGATAGGGAGAGTTTTCTGTCATATATCAGAGATATTTTTATATATGTCAGAGATGTCAAAGAGGGAGACTGAACTTGAAAGAGGCAGAGTTTGATATTGTAGTCTTTGCATTAAGAAATTAATGATAGAGGGAGTTCACACTGATAGAGGGAACTCTCATGGATGAGAATTAGAATGAAACTAAGGATATTATCCTTACTTTTATTTCTAAATTTTTTATTGTATTATGAAATGTTATGTTGCCATCAATGCCAATGAGGGAGATTGTTGAAAACAATTGTATATTATCTTTGAAGTTATACAAAATGTCAAGTCTTTACCAGTCAATCTTTTCTGAGATCACTCAAGTGATGAAGACAATTTCCAGTGTTTTTCAAGTGTTTCCAGAGATAATCAAGTTCATAGGTAGTGTCTGCCAAGTTCACTTGGGCACCAAAGAGAAGGTTGCAGGGAACTAGTGTTAATCGAGCTCACTTGGTTAACATAGGGAATTTAGTTTAGGATGTAGTGTTAACTAAGTTCACATGGTTAACAAAGGAAATTTGAAGAAAGTCTTTTTTGAGTTAGTGTTGACCAAGTTGGTTCAGTTAACGAAGGATTTTCTTGAGTCAACATATTTAGTTTAATGAATTTATTTATTAAGTATAGCCTACTTAAAGGATGATTATTAAATATTTGAAAGTGTATTCAAGATGACTTGACAAGGTAAATAATATAAATATAAGGTCAAGTTGTGCGATTGAATGAAAGAAGCATGGGATTAATAATATACATCAAGGAAGCAAATTGGAAGGGTATCAGAGTATCTTGAGTTAACCAAGCTAGAAAGTTTTATCTAATCAAGGAGGATCAAGTATTCAAGCCAAGACAATGATTTGAAGTCAACAATATAGTTTCATTAACAATAAGGTCATATCATTGTTACTATCTAATAATTGTAGTAGTGTATCAAATCTCTTAACAGAGTTAGCTTAACAACTATTTGCCAAATCCTCTAATAAGGTGGCATTTCTAGATTGAATTGTCTAAAGAACTCTAACAAGGCCACTCCCAACAAGATGATTCAAATCCTTTAATAGGTTCACACCTAATAGTGTATTTCGTAACCTTTAACAGGGTTGGATCCTAATAGGGCTCACTTCAGAAGAGTGAAAAATAGTAACTAGTTGCAATTGGTAGTTGTTCCCAGATTGGGTTTCCATGTCAAATCCTGGTGTCATATGTGTTCATGTTATTTTATTTATGATTAAGAAACTAATTTAATTAAGGTTAATCACATTAAACATCTTAAGAAGCATTTATTTCAGTGATTTTTGAGTAACAATAATTCTTAGTGTTTGTCGAGTGATTCAGTGCTAACCAAGTTAGAACAATATTTTTAGTTTTAGAAGAGTCTAGTTTTGATTTGTATTGACATCTAAGGGATCTATGATTTATTCTTTTGGTAATCGATTCACCCCTTCCCTCTCAGTTACTCCTCTTCATTAATCTTGTCATTCAATTAGGCTTGTGTTCTTTAATACTTTGCAATAATACATGATTGCAAAACAATCAAATCAATAATACATTATCACTGCCCAACTCCTTCAAGTATGTATTGAATGCCTTTCATGTCACTTTTTTCTTCATCATAATTTCTTCAAATCCTCTTCACCAATCAAATCCTCTCCATTAATCTAATGTTATGGTTCTCTATTGAGTTAGCATAGTGTCCAGCCAACTAAAACTTTGACATCAATGACAATATAACAAATGATATGACTCTTTTACATACATTCATAGCATCATCAGCTAACAATCTCCCACTATCAGTTACATTATTCATTAGGGCTCACATGGTCCTCTACCATAATTTATCAACCACCAATGAATCCACTCTCTTTGCTTCAATTATTGAGTTCTTGTGGGCTGATGTAGGATGAAATAATTGAGTTTTTTTTTTTTTTTAAATATTTGTATTTTATTTTTATTTTTAGAGTGTAGATGAGTTCAGGTCAATTTAATTTATTGTTAATTTTTTAATCAAAATTATCTAAAAATTATAAATTCTTTTTTCTTATAAAATGAATATAATATTTATTGAATAGTACTTTTAAGGTTTTAAATATATGATATTTCAATTAGGTGAAATTGTATACGTTGCAAGCTTCACAAAGTCACATTTATTATAATTATATATACTAATAATTAATTAAAATATTATCAAATAATTTTAAAATTATAAATTGATTCATAAATGAAATTATATGTTTATAAAATAAAAATTGTTTAATATATCTATCTTAGAAAAATGTAAATTTATTTTTAAAAAGCATAAAATGAATAAACTAATAAGTTCATCGAGATAGTTATAATAGCTCAATGCATGTTTGGAGAAACATATCCTTTAAAAAAAACATTGATCCTACTTCTCAAAATTTAGTCACATTTTAAGTATATCATCTTCATTACATTGAATATATTGATAATACTAAATTTATCAAAATTAAAATAAATTACACTTTCAAGTATATTGTGAATTTTCAAAATGATTTGACAATAGAGATCGCAAGAAAAGATAGGTTTATAATTATATGTTTGAAATTATAGATTGTGTAAAAAGACAAAGTTATTAAAAATGATTATAACAATAAGAGAAGCCCTTCCAAAGACCATTTCAAAACCTTACTTATTTGTATCTTTCAAAGGGTAAAAATTAAGGAAGTTTTATTAAATCTAATTAATCAATTATATAATTATAGATTTTAACTAAATTATATATATATATATATATATATATAGAAAGAAAGTTTCTATTTATTTTAATTAACATATACTTATTTTTGAAGTTATTGACATGTTTTAATTTAAAATAATTAGAACTTAATGATCATATCATATTTTTTATTAATACCTGACCAAATCATCAAATTGAAGATTCTAATAGCTAACTTTAAAAAGATCATTGAATTTCAGTTGTTTGGCAAGGCTGAAAATCAAATGAATAGTCGTAATTTCATTTATTGATGTGGTTGTGATTCAAAATAAGAATTTATTTCAATCCCATAAGAATGGGAATCCTTAAAATGTGAAATGTTGGAATGTTGTGATCAACTATTTGGATAGGCATAATGACATAGAATGACAAGATGCACATACAATGCTACACAACTATTTTTAATCAGGCAAGAGCACATTAGAGGACAAAAACATAAAAATAACAACATCTGCATATTTATTTATTTATTTGAATAGAAATACATTGAAATTTTTCCATGGTAATGGTAAAGTTAACACAACATCATAAAAAAATGAGATTCTACATTATAGCTATCTAAAAATGCAGCTTGAAGGAATTAATGGTCTTCATTAATAATTAAGTTTAGGAAAGTAATAAATTATCAATAAGAGAGATTTAGGTTCACACATTAAATTGAGGAATACAACCATATTCAATACTCAAGGAACAAGGGTCATGTTAGCAAGCAACAATGGGTCTGGGTGTCATGTGTGGCTGACTATCTTTACCCACCTATAGGGAGTCCAATCTCTTTAAAAATGCCCAAACATAGGAGACTTCTTACAACCAACATTTTTTTTTATCATAAAATAAATAGTATAAAGGGGTGTCAAAAAATGTTAAAGAAAAAAATTGATATATAGAATATCTCATGAAAATATGGGGTTTTAATTTGGGTTGTACATTCATAGGGGGTGACTAGAGAGGGGTTTAGGGCCTGTTTGGTTATTGGAATACAACTAAAATTGGAAGAGAAAATTAGAATATGTTTTGTATTCTTTGTTTATAATGCAAAATTGGAATTAAGAATAGGATACATATTCCCATTTTCCCCCTAAAATGAGCATATATCCATGCTGAAAAAATTTGTTATTGGAATAGCCTATTCCTATTCTCAATTTGATTTTTTCAAATTATATAATTTTTTAAGTCCATGGTTCATATTGATTTACTTCATTTTGAAGACACTTCAAATCTCCACAAATCATAGATATGATGGTTGCATAACTCTTTTTCAGGTTTAGTTCAGATTTTTATAATTTATCGTATACCAATAAATTTCAAGCTTTGTAAGGTTTTCAAGTATACTCATTTGAACTTGTACATATTTTTTCAACTTAATACAAGGTTTTGTAAGTATATGTTAAAATTGTGTAGATTTTTATTTCAATTAAATCAATAGTTTGTATGCCCAAAATTTTATTTGTTTCTTTATAAAGATTCTATGTAATGATCTGACTATTTATTTGGTAGGGAAATTCTTCTACGGGGGAAGTTTTTGCTGAGGTAGATCAACCAGAAGATCTTTTTATTGCAACAAACCCTTCCTTGGAAGAAAATAATTTAGAATCTTCATCCAAGACTAAAGAGGTGGTGATCCTTTTGTTTTAATTGAGCTTAATGCTCACGGTAGCAATGTTAGAGGGCTCAACAATTGAGGAAAGGCTATTTTAGGTAGCACCATTTCCTTGAATGTATTTTTCTTCTTGGATTGCTTGGCTTTGGTAGCTTCATTGGTGGTGCCTATGATTAATTCAAATGTAAAAAATGATACCCAATTAATGTAAATGACTATGAGATTCACAGTAGTATGCTTCCATTTCACTCTCTTCACCATTGGCTTTGCTAGCATGATCCTTGCCATCATAATAATAACCATTGCATTTGTGTATATTGTTCTAGTGGTTGTGAATTTGTGCTGATTGTTTTGATTTTGGTTTTAGTAGAACTTCATTGAAGCGGTGTAGGTTAAATCAATATAAAATTTTAGTGAGTATTCATCAAGTTTAGGAATATATACTACAAAGTTTTTGGCAAATATTTTTTGATTTAGAGTATTCAAAATCAATAAACTTAACCTTATTCCAATTCTAATTTTGTACAACCAAACACAATACTAAAATATTTTCAATCAAATTCCAGGTGAAGCAAATGAGCCCTTAGGAAAATATATATATTTTTAAATAGGGGTTTTCTTTAGTAAGCTAAAAACATATGTGCTATAATTTAGGTTCACTAAGTAAAACCCTTGTCAAATTATTAATTCTTGATATATGTGATATTAAGACAATAAATGTTTAAAATTGATATAGAATCAACAAAAAAGCTCCATCTTCCACATTTGAATCCTTTTGTAAAACTAAGATGGTGGGAGAGGATACACTTTGGGTATCTTCTCGCTATTCTAATATTCATATGGCAAAAAATATCATTGTATGCATATGTTTCTCCATCCTTGCAAGACCATTTTTGGAAGGTATGGTTGTGTTCTCTTCAATTTCTATTAGTTTATTATTATTTCAAAAAATAGTTACATTAGGACTTGTTTATGTGTGTTTTGTTCCACTACAATGTGCAAAGCCATATACAAAGTATATTGGGATGGAATACAAAGTTTTGAACTCTCTCTTGAATAAGGATGTTCATATTGTAAACAATGTAGCTGAATTGCATAATCAAATGAGAAAACATCAAGTTCATTCTTAATCATGGATTTTCACTCACTTATAATGATGTGATATGTTGGTTATCACAAAGGGACTTATGTTATTCATTTTATAAATACCAACTTGACTTTGACTTATTAAAATCAAACAATTTTCAACCAAATAAGCTTGCAAATAAAATAAAATCTATCTAATTCTAAGAGTGGAGAACAATGTTGATAATGGGGTGAGCCTCTAACCAATCCTTACTTTGCCAGACCAACTTGGAAGAAGAATATGCTATCTTCAATGGATGCAAGAGTGATTTTCATACTGATAATATTCATCTAGATACCCTATGAAGGCACAATATAAATGAACATCTCCAATAGAAGTTAAGCATTTTCAATTTAGGTCTAGATTAACCTTACACCTTTGCTTAAAATTAGCAAGCAACAAAAGGTATGCAAACTAACTTTTCCATAAACCACCATTCAACAATATCTTCCATCCAATCTACTTCTACTTCTACTTAACTAATCTGAATTAAGATTTTAGATTACAATGCCTGGTGTAGAACTTGTGGTATAATAATTTGGTTAAAAATCATTAAAATACAACTATAGATATTTTTTGCAAGCCAAAAAAGTGATCCATTCAATTTGAAAATAGAGTTTATACAAGTTTAATCTATCCCATGGGTCACCACTATCCCTTGGAAATGAAAATGAAAATTTCGCAAGCTAATTGTTACAAAATAAACTCTAAAAACTACAAAAATCTATTGTAATGCCCTGCCTGAAGATCCTTAGAACAGGGATGAAATATAGCAAGATTTTTTATTTTTTTTAAAAGCCAAGTGTAAGCGCACATGATAACAACCTACACAGATAAAAAAAATCACAATAGAAGATCAACCAAACTGAAAGACAAAAGTAGATTCCTAAAAATTGGCTAAGACTGAAATCTTGAAGCCCTAAAATTTGGCTAAGTCTAAATTTCTGAAGCCTTGAAATTTCCTAGAATCTTTATCTTAGCCCATAGAGGTCTGAAACCTATCTCAAATGAATCATCACATATATTAAAATATATCTCAAGTATAAGAAATATTATACTTAAACAATATATTTTAAACCCTTAGGAAATCTGTTTTCAACTAGGAAGTTGTACAACCTAAAAGGGTGTCCAAAACCAATTTCCAAACTTTTCTTTGACAACACTAGATAGCTTGTGTTTTTTGCATGAAGGAAAAGAATACCATATTCTCACATGAAGAAGTGCCTTCTTGCACAAAGAAGTGCATAGTAACATGCGAAGAAGTGCATTTCCATGTGAGGAAGTGCATTCCAACAATATAAAATGATGTTGAGTTTCACACAAAGAAGTGCAAAGCTGCGCGAAGAAACCCACCATGTCGCACGAAGACTTGCATTATCACGTGAAAAAGTGCAATCTCGCGTGAGATCTTAAATCAACACACAAACACAAAACACAATAGAAAGCTAAGGAAACTATGAAAAAAAGTTCCTCCACACCAGGGAGTACTAGATCCACATTTCAAAGCAATAACACTCGACATAAATAGAAATATGAAAAGTTGGAACCTAACCATCTAATCAACATCGAAGGAAATAATAGAAAGAAACATCACAATATACTAAAAGCAACATTGCATTTAAACATAAATAAAAAACTAAGTACGTAGTTCCTCTCAACCATAATAGCATCATCAGACCATCGTGGACCCTAGCCATCCCCCGCGCATAACATTCCCAACCTACTAATTGAATTGTCGATATTATCATAACAAAAATGTCACTACTAAACATGCTACAAAAAGAAAAGGAAATCTAACATGCTAGTAGTAAAGCAAAAGATAATCCTACAAAGCAGGTAACATCACCTACCACATGCTAGTCATCATAATAAAAAATGTGTTAAAACTAACATCATCTAAACATGATAAATAACATCCCAATAAAAGCATAAATCACAAGAAAGCATACTCCGTAAACCAAAGTACCAAGTGAACACCTCCAACAACAGTCACACTAGGATACAAGACCATCTCTGTACACCAATCCCTAGTAATGGGGTAGGTAGCTACGCCTCCCAACCACGTGGCACCCATAGGTCCACACCCACTGTGCTAATGGAGATAATGATCCAACCACAACCATATAGGAAACAAACATCCATGGCTAACACACACGCCAAGTAGTATGATGACTGAATCCAAGACATTGACAATGCATAGGTATAGGTCCTAGTCAGACATCTCAAAGGGCTACTAAGTAGGGTCTGACATCATGGAGAGTTGCTTGGCATCCAAAAGCCCAAGCTCAGATCACGTGTGGCAACACTCTCAAGGTACTCCCTTGGAACCATCACATGAATGCAAAACTTTTCATTATCTTAAGTTTTATTACCACCCAATATTTTATTTAGTTATCACTTATATAAAGCTCCCTCTGCCAACCCATGGCACCATGATCACCGAATTGTGAGATAGAAGCCACCTCCATATGCTACCCTACCCTACCCATGCTCATCCAACGATGAGTGCCCGTAGGCATGCAAATTTCCAAACTAACCCTAATGATCACAACTTCCAGAAGTACCACAGAAGATCCAGCCCCATAGGTCACCCGACAGATATTCTTGTGTGTGGCGCAACACCATCATGAAAATTAACACAAGGACTAGATGAGAACCCAAATAGAAAGTCAATGAATTAAAAAAATAAAAATTAAGATAACAGATGCTACATGCATCCCAATGCAAAAAAAGATGCAAAAAGTGGTCTAACAGGTATCCAAACAGGTCATCCAGGTCCATGAACCACATTGTGACGAAAAAACCTGAGAAAATAGAGCAACATGCAAAATGAGGTAAAAACCCCAAATTTTTGAAAATTTCCAAAATTAAAACCCATTTGGCCTTTGGGTGCAAAAATCCCAAAAATTCAAAAATAACTAAAATCGAATACCGTTCACAAAAATAGCTACCATAATGGCTCAAAAACCCAAATGCCCATTTCAAAAATAGGGAAAATGTTCATACCTAACCAACCGGGCAAAACTAGCAAATAGAAACAGAGGGGAACACTAGTTCTCAACCTCCTAACATACTGCTACAAGATACAGAAGCTAAAACAGAGTGAAAACAATAAAACGGGAAGGCCCTACCTGATAGCAAAAAGGGTAGAAATCAAAACCCACACAATAAAATAAATACTTTGCCAAAACTGCTGAAAATGATGGCAAAGCATAAACTCCCCAAGCCAAATCCAACGCGACCAACCTTGTGAAGATCCCACACTTACAGCTCCCAAAATGAGCATAATAAGAATATTTCAGAAGAGGATTTCTAAATTTTCTCTCAAATTCTATTTCTAAACTGTGAGAAGTGAATAATAAAATCACTTTTCCAATACTTATTCACTTTTTGAGTGAATAGTCGATTATGGAAAATAGCCAACTAGAGTGACTAAACTCTAGATTGACCCAAATGAAAATAGGTTATTATCCATAATGAAGATTCACCTAAGGTAAAGTTACCAAAAATTAAATCCAAAAAGATTTAAAACCTGAAAACCCAAAATCACAGAAAATCACTAAACACTTTCGTGATAGAGCGAACCTCTAAATGCACAGACATGCTCATTGGTCTAATCATCTAATGTAGATGGGTTTGGATTTACTGATCACTAAAAGGTTTTAATTTAAAAAACTAAAATAAAGGTACGTCGACCATACAGGGATGACATTGGTAAAATATAAATAGCTGAATCACTAACTCCATAGGCCACTACCAGGGATATAATTCATGCACACTAAAATACACAATCAAGTGCAATTGCATATAATATAGTAGCTGAAGAAATTAAAACATTAATTAACTAATTAATCCATTTACATCACTCACATTCACAAAAAGTGTGAAAACCAAGAATGGAGTAAATAACCATAGCATAGAATCCATCTCATAACATAATCAACAAATATATCCAATAAACCATATAACCAGATATCATCATAGATCTATTATCATCTCAAAATAACATCAACATGTAGATATGATAAATGGAACAACATAGCAGTAAAGCATCTATCATACTAAATCAAAGTATAACATCTGACCCTTCGGTCATGTCAAAGTACATAAACAATAAGAGTGACAAGTATCTCTTGAATCAAAATAAACAAGGTACATACTACAAACATGAGAGGCACTACATCCTCCCTCAATATCATAGGCTTACTCCTAGAAGCCAACAAAAAGGTAGGGGTACAATCCCCACAATTGTGTAGCATCTTCTCAAGTCGTAGAGGTCTTATCTCTTGGGTCACATTGGACCCTTACCTGCTTGATGTCCCGACCTCACAAGGTCAACCTCTATTGTTGTTGGATATGAATGGGCTCCAAAGTAATTTTTTCATCTGCTACTTGCAAAGCATTGCAATCAAGAACATGGGTCACATTCAAAATATATTGCCGTAAAATAGAAACATGGAAAACATCATGGATGCACGATAGGCTAGGTGGCAACACTAGTCAATATGCAATAGGACCAATCCTCTCAAGGATCTTGAAAGGTTTGACAAAACATGGCACCAACTTAGAGCCTTTCCCATAATGGATGGGTCTCTTCCTTGAATGCACTCACAAAAACACCTTATCACCAACAAAAAAGTGATGATAAAACCTATGGTCTTATACATACTTCTTCTGCCCATCTTGAGTAGTAACCTAATGCTCCCTAATGCAAATCAGAATGACTGCTGCTCCATATCTTGAAGCATCTCTGGAACCAAAAGAACTTGGTCCTCTAAATGATCCCAAATCAAAGGGGTATGGCATGGTCTACCATACAAGGCCTAAAAAGGTGAGATGCCAAGAGAACTATGATACCCATTATTGTATACTAACTCAACAAGGTACAAATAGTCCTCCCACTTCACCTGTCTATCCATAAGACACATGCAAAGCATATCCTCCAGAACTTGGTTCACTCTCTCAGTTTGACCATCAGTCTCTGGGTGATAGGCCAAACTAAAATTGAGCTGCATGCCCAAAGCATGCTAGAGAGACGTCCACAGTGCAAAAGTAAACACTAGATCTCTATCTAAAATGATCTAATGAGGAATCCCATGCAAACAAACAATATCCACCAAGAAAACATGTGCAACAGAAGAAGCTATGTAGGATGCTCTCATTGGTGAAAAGTGTGCTACCTTGGACAACTTGTCCACTGTCACCATGATACAATCATGTCTCCGCAATTACATAGGCAACCTTGTGATAAAATCAGTAGATATTGTATCCCACTTCCACTCTGGAATGGTATGTGTCTACAAAAGACCTTCCAGATGTTGATGCTCTACCTTCACTATCTGATACTCAAGACATCTAGCAACAAAATCAACAACATCATGTCTCATCCCTACCCAGAAATACAATTGTTTGAGATCAACATGCATCTTCTTGACTCCAGGATGTGTGAAATACGGTGCACGATGCACTTCCAACAAAACTAAGGTACGAAGATCACCCAAAACGAGTACATAGATATACCCCATTTGTTGTAGTAGTCCATCATACTCAAGCATATAACTTGAAAATCTCCCCTCAAGGGTACATCCAGACTCGATCTCTGCCCTCACCTCCTGATACCAAGTGTCACTAGGCAAAACCTCCAAGATATGGCTTCGCAAATCCACTCCCAGTGACATCATTGATACCTCATGTCACCTTCTACTCAAAACATCCACGAAAAAATTCTCCTTCCTTTTGATGTAATGAACATCAAAGTCATACTCGCACAGGAACTCCATCCAATGATGTTGTCTTGCATTCAGGTTTGGCTAAGTAAAGATATACTGCAAGCTCCTATGATCGCTATGCAACTCAAACTTGTGTCCCAAAATAAAATGCCTCCAATGGACTAGGGAATGCACTAAACCACAAGTTCCAAATCATGAGTGGGGTGGTTAAGCTCATAGTCCTTGAGTTTTCTAGACTCAAAAGCAATCACTCAACCATTATGCATTAACAACGCACCCATGCCTTCTAACAAAGCATCTATACAAACCATAAAATTACCTATAGGATTAGGCACTACAAGGACTGGTGCACTATTCAAACACTCCTTAAGAGTATTAAATGTTTCCTCACACTGGTCTAACCAAACATACTTCTTCCCTTTCCTCTAAAGAGAAGTGATGGGATGAGCTACTTGTGAGAAATCCTTCGCAAAGCGAGGGTAGTAGCCTATCAATCCCATAAAACTATGAAATTTTGAGACATTAGTGGGTACCGGCCAATCCATGATAACATGAATCTTCTCTAGGTCCACTACAATTCCATCACCAGTGATGATATGTCCCAAATAATTCACCTCAGACTGGAAGAACCCACATTTACTCAAGTTGCCATACAACTAATGGTCTCTCAAATACAGCAAAACCTGATGTAAATGGACTTCATGCTCCTCCTCAATCTTTGAATAGATAAATATGTCATCCAAGAATACTATGACACACTGATTGAAGTAAGTGCAAAATACAACATTCATCAAACTCATAAAGGGTTAACCCAAAGGGTACAACTATGAAATCATAATGCCCATACCATGTATGAAAAGTTGTTCGATGAATATCAGCCTCCTAGATATGAAGCTGATGGTATCCTAACTTTAGATCAATCTTTGAGAAGACTCATGCTCCCTTCATCTAATCAAACAAGTCATCTATCCTCAGAAAAGGATAATGATTCTTCACTTTCACCTTATTTAACTATCAGTAATCGATGCACAAACACAATGAACCATCCTTCTTCTTCACAAAGATGACTAGTGCACCCCACAAGGATACACTAGGATGAATATGGCCCTTGGCCAACAATTCCTCCAACTACAATTTTAGCTCACTCAAATCCTGAGTAGTCATGCAGTAAGGAGCTCGAGAAATTGGCTCTGCTTCTGGTACAAGATCAATCTAAAAATTAATGTCATGTTGTGGTGGCATACCTAGAATCTCATCAAGAAACACATCAATGTACTCATGAAGGAGTGGGTGCTCATCAAGAGTTACTGTATGACTCTCAGATTCCTCAAGATCACTAAGAGACACATGAAACAACTGGCAACCCTTCTACACACTCCGCTTCAGTTGATTAGCTAAGATCAAATGAAGTGAAACTAGTCTCTAAACTCCCAAAAGTTCCACCTACCCACCTATGTCACCAACATACTATACCACCTTATGATGGCAATCGATATTCGCTTGATGGTTAGATAACCAATCCATGCCCAATACAATGGCATATGAACCTCAAGGTAGAATCTATAGATCCACTGTGGTGGTGAAGGTTCCCAAATTCAAACAACAACTCCTAACTAATGAGTCAACAACGACCTTAGAACCCATGGCTAACTCCACCTGCCACTTATCAACATGATGCATTGCCACTAACCCACATCGCTGAACAACAGATGGTGAAATGAAAGAATCAAAAGTACCAGAGTCAAACAAAATTGAAATTGAAATACCATGCAATGTATGTGTAGCCTTGACTACCATACCTTGATGCTCAGCTTCATGGTTGTCCACCACCACAAACACTCTATGATTCTAACCCGCATCTCCTATAGTAGGCTCAGATCTCACTGCGCCCATACCAAGTCCTGAAGATGGTTTAATGGTACACTCAAAAGATCTATGGCTAGGCTGACCACAAGAGTAATAATTTCCTCCAAAGTTGGCACCTATTCCATGACCACCCTGAATAGCACTCGCGTAAGGTGCACTACCCCTATTGGAATTTTACTGATTGCTCTGAGGAGAATGATCCTGTTGATATTTTTGTCCTTGGTTTTGGTTATCTCCTTTCTTTCTTGATGTACCAAAATATTGTACCTTCTTACCCCAACACTTCTTCTTACTCTTACCATGATAATCACCCTGAGAGGGTTCTGATTGGGATTGGCCTTTCCTGAGGATTGAGTGAACTGAGCATCCTATCTCGAATTCAGAGCACTTTGGTTTTGAGATCCAAATTTACCACTATGCCCCCTAGCCACATTTCTCTCGATGATCCTTGCCTTCTCCACGAAAAGAGAAAGTGTCCTTAGCTGATGAGCATGGAAATCTGTAATGATGGAGTCTCTGAGATGCTTAGAGCAAGTGTCCTCAACTGATGAGCATGGAAATCTCTAATGATGGAGTCTCTGAGAAGCTTAAAAAAATGTTGGGTGATGAGTGCATCATCATGCTTGTAGCTCGAATACTATTTCAAACCAAGGAACTTCTTCTCATACTGATCTATTATCATGAAGCCCTATTTAAGTTTGTGGAATTCATCAATGTGAGATTCACAATACTGTGGTGACAAAAACTTCTCTTTGAACCTTTCCTTGAAGATCTCCTAGGTGAGATCTATGACATTGATACCGAGTCTTTCACTCTCTTCACCCCACCAAATGGAACCATGTTCCCTTAGCTACATGATCGTACAATGGGCTTCTATGTTGCTCCCATAAGGTAATAATGAGAAACAACACTCCATGTCGAGTAACCAAGTCTCAACCTTTAGTCCTATTCCTTGGCTATCAAACTTTGGTGGTTTGGACCTCTAAAGTTTTCGCATCATCTCAATCTGTGTGAGATCAAAATCATCCTGGCCATGGCCCCTCCATCGGTTCCTTCTTTCATCGAGTGGTGTTCGAGAATGTTCATGTTCATGCTCATGTTCCTTCTCTCTATGTTCCTCCTATTCTCCCATGCTCATGTAAGCCTATGCTAGTGGGGGAGGATGTAGTGCCTCTCGTGTTTTCAATCTGTACCTTTTGATTAACATTGTTATCCTATTCTCCCACTCCTTCTTGACGTTCCCCTTCTCGGTGTTCTTCCTCTTGAACAATCTCTCAGTTACCACCTTGACTAGACCTATGTGTAGGAGGCATTCCTATAGAAGCAACAAGGAAAAATTAGACATAAGGATCACAAGTATAAGAGTCAAAAAATGAACCTAAGAGATATCAAAATAATAACATAATATAAGAATACACAATAGAAAACAAAATCATAGTGGAAGCATAACATAGAGATCCCAATGTTGCAATACGGGCTCTGATACTAGATGTAATGCCCTGCTTGGAGATCCTTGGAACAAGGATGAAATATAGCAAGAATTTTTTAATTTTTTTTTAGCCAAGTGTAAGTGCACATGATAACAGCCTACATAGATCAAAAAGATCACAAGGGAAGACTAACAAACATCCAACACCAATAGATCTCCAAACATCACCACTAACTAAAACTTAACCATAAAAACATAAGAGATCAACCAAGCTGAAAGAAAAAATTGGATTCCTAAAAAATGGCTAAGGCTGAAATCCTAAAACCTTGAAATTTGGCTAAGTTTGAATAAGCCCTTAAATTTCCTAGAATCTTTATCTTAGCCCATAGAGGTCTGGAACCTATCTTGAGTAAATCATCACATATATTAAAATATATCTTAAGTATAATAAATTAAATATAATTTCTTAAACTTAAATGATATGTTTTAAACCCTTAGGAAATCTATTTTCAACTAGGAAGGTGTAAAACCTAAAAGGGTGTCCAAAATCAATTTCCAAACTTTTCTCTGACAACCCTAGATAGCCCTTGTTTTTTGCACGAAGGCAAAGAATACTAGATTCTCACATGAAGAAGTTTATAGTGTCACCTGAAGAAGTGCATTTCCACATGAGGAAGTGCATTCCAACAACATAAATAGATGTTGGGTTTCACACGAAGAAGTGCAAAGCTACATGAAGAAACCCACCATGTCACAGGAAGACTTGCATTATCGCATGAGAAAGTGCAATCTTGTGTGAGATCTTAAATTAGTATGCAAACATGAAACACAATAGAAAGCTAAGGAAACTATGAAAAAAAGTTCCTCCACACCAGGGAGTACCAGATCCACATTTTAAAGTAATAACACTCGACATAAAATGAAAGATGAAAATTTGGAACCTAACCATCTAATCAACATCGAAGGAAATAACAGAAAGAAAAATCACAATATACTGAAAGCAACATTGCATTTAAACATAAATAACAAACTAAGTATGTGGTTCCTCCCAACCATAATAACATCATTAGACCATTGTGGGCCCTAGCCGTCCCCCGCGCATAACATTCCCAACCTACCGATCGAATCATTGATATTATCATAATAGAAATGTCACTACTAAACATGCTACAAAAAGCAAAGGAAATCTAGGATGTTACTAGTAAAGTAGAAGATAATCCTACGAAGTAGGTAACATCACCTACCACATGCTAGTCATCATAATAAGGAATGTGTTAAAACTAACATCATCTAAACATGATAAAAAAAATCCCAATGAAAGCATAAATCACAAGAAAGCATACTTCATAAATTGAAGTACCAAGTGACACCTCTAGCAATAGTCACACTAGGATACAAGATCGTCTCTATACATTAGTCCCTAGGAGTGGTGTAGGTAGCTATGCCTCCCAACCATGTGGCACCCATAGGTCCACACCCACTGTGCTAATGGAGATAATGATCCAACCACAACCACATAGGAAATAAACATCCATGGCTCACCCACGCCAAGTAGTATGATGACTAAATCCAAGACATAGATAATGCATAAGTACAGGTCCTGGTCAGACATCTCAAAGGGCTACTAAGTAGGGGCTGACATCATGGAGAGTTGCTTAGCATCCAAAAGCCCAAGCTTAGATCATGTGTGGAAACACTCTCAAGGTACTCCCTTGGAACCATCGCAGAAATGCGAAACGTTTCATTATCTTAAGTTTTATTACCACCCAATGTTTTATTTAGTTATCACTTATATAAAGCTCCCTCTACCAACCCATGGCACCATGATCATCAAGTTGCAAGATAGAAGCCCCCTCCATATGCTACCCTACCCTACCCATGCTCATCTAACGATGAGTACCCATAGGCATGCAAATTCCCAACCCAAACCCAATGATCACAACTTCTGAAAGTACCATGGAAGATCGGGCCCCACAGGTCACCTGACAAATGTACTTGTGTGTGGCACACCACCATCATGAAGATCAACACAAGGATTGGATGAGAACCCAAACAAAAATTCAATCAACCAAAAAAATAAAAAATTGGGATGACAGAAGCTACATGCATCCCAATGCAACAAAAGATGCAAAAGTGGTCTGATGGATATCCAAATAGATCATCTAGGTCCACGAACCACATTGTGCCAAAAAAATTGAGAAAATAGCGTAGCACACAAAATGAGGTAAAAATCCCAAAATTTATAAAAATTCCAAAATTAAAACCCATTTGGCCTTTGGGTTCAAAAACCCTAAAAATCCAAAAATAACTAAAATCGGATATCGTACACAAAAATGGCTAGGATAATGACTCAAAAACCCAAACCCCCATTTCAAAAATAGGGAAAATGTTCATACTAGACCAATTGGGTACAACCAACAAATAGAAACAAAGGGGAACACTAGTTATCAACCTCCTAACATACTGCTACAAGACATAGAAGCTAAAACAGAGCAAAAATAATAAAACGGGAAGGCCCTACCTGATAGCAAAAAGGGTAGAAATCAAAACCCAAGCAATAAAATAAATACTCTGTCAAAACTGCTGAAAATGATGGCAAAGAAAAAAATCCCCAAGCGAAATCCAATGAGACCAACCTCACAAAGATCCCATGCTCATAGCTCCCAGAATGAGTAGAACAAGAATCTTTCAGAAGATGATTTCCAAATTTTCTCTCAAATTCTATTTCTAAAATGTGAGAAGTGAATAATAAAATCACTTTTCCAATGCTTATTCACTTTTCAAGTGAATAGCCAATTATGGAAAATAGCTATTTGGTTTGGCTAAACTCTAAATCGACCCAAATGAAAATAGGTTATTATCTATAATAGAAATTCACCTAACGAAAAGCTACCAAAAATTAAATCCAAAAAGATTTAAAACCCGAAAACCCAAAATCACAGAAAATCACTAAACACTTTCGCAATAGAGTGAACCTCTAAATGCATAGACACGTTCACTGGTCTAATCACATAATGTAGATAAGTTCAGATTTACTAATCACCGAAAGGTTTTAATTTAAATAACTAAAATAAGGGTATGCCAACCATACAAGGATGACATTGGTAAAATATAAATAGCTGAATCACTAACTCCATAGGCCACTACTAGGGATATCATTCTTGCACACTAAAATACATGATCAAGTGTAATTGCATATAATATAGTAGCCAAAGCAATTAAAACATTAATTAACTAATTAATCCATTTACATCACTCACATTCGCAAAAAGTGTCAAAACCAAGAATGAAGTAAATAACCATAGCATAGAATCCATCTCATAACATAATCAACAAATATGTCCAATAAACCATATAACCAAATATCATCATAGATCTACTATCATCTCAAAATAGCATCAACATGTAGATGTGATAAACTTAATAGCATAGCAATAAAGCATCTATGGTACTAAATCAAAGTATAACATTTGACCCTCAGATCATCTCAAAGTACATAAAAAATAAGAGTGACAAGTATCTCTCGAATCAAAATAAACAAGGTACAGACTGCAAACATGAGAGGCACTACATCTATATTAAAAATTATGTCTACTTGTAGAAGTCATAACTTTCTACTCGTAACTCAAAATCATGAACCGTCAAAATTTCTAGAAAGATCTTCAAAATTTCTATAGTTAGTGGCCAAAGGTTTAAGCATAGATACACTTTCTTATCACCGTTGAAGCCTAGAAATGCCCTAGAGGCTTATGAAAATGTGAAATACTAGAACGTAGCAAATACCAAAAAAGTAGATTTTGATATTTTCCTATTTTTTCTTGTGCCAACATCCTCTACATCTTCCTAGACCATGTTTTAATCATTAACACAAAACAAGCATCTAAATAAGAAATTTGAAGAAACCATACAACACTTTAAAGAATTACTAAATCTACCATGAATACCAACAATGAATCATATATATTACATTGGTCTTCTTCTAATAATAGATAACTTCACTATAGTAAATTTAAATCTAACCCATCTAACCCACTTTTACAAATGAAAAGGCCTTGGCCTTTTATAGTTACTCAATCACAATGAAGGGCCAAGATAAATTCAAGATTAAGGGTTACAATTTATCCCTACAAAACCTAATTAAGGTTTCCAAATTTTAACCAATTACATAGAGGCGCCACCCTATGAGCCAATAAGAAAACATTTTTTTAAAAAATACCAATGAGAAAATTGTACACTTATGATTTTATTGTTTGTGCTTGTAACTTGAATTTTCTGATCGATAGAAGAAAATTAAATGCTATATCATCATATATATCATAGAGTTGATTAATCTCTCAGTAAAAGGAAAATATTTCTTGACATTCAAAACTATCAAGCTCTCTAACATGATGACATATTCCAAAATTGTTTCATCTTCTCAAATTCTCTTCATCTACTTTCTTGGAATTTTTCTCATGGTTGTGACTTGAGTAAATTGTATCTTGAACTTCTCAATGATGTCATGTAGTTGGATCCTTATTTATTTCTTTAATTTCATCTTGATCATTGATATTCAAATTTTTCTTTGATGGTTTGATTTGAACATTTTTCTCACTTGAAACTTTGAGCATGAGCTTGAATTTTTTAAGCTTGAACATAGGGGACCAATTTGAAGTCTTAAATTTCTTTGAACTTGATCTCCACAAATTTTCTCTTCTAAATATTAACTTATATGAAAAAATAAAGAATATGCATTAAGTTCACAATATCAATATGAAATGAGTCTTAGAATTTTCAATAAAATCTATATGGAAACCTAATTCCTTTCCTTATAAAAAAAAATTCATCTTATCAAGGCAAAGTTAGGAATCTAAGTAATCCAAAATGAAATAGCTTCACGTTAAAATCAAGAGACGAATAGTAAAAATTCCACCATATCACACCCCTATATTTTTTTTTCTCTTTCCCAAACCAATAACTTTTAGAGAAAACAAGTTGAAATACTAAAAACATGTTGTCACTTTAAATCTATGAATGACTTACAACTATGGAATTTTCTTCTTCATTAGATGCTTCACTTACCTCCCCTCAATGTACCTATTTCCTTGTAGAAAATAATTTTTTGTCCCCTTCATTAGATAATTTTCTAGCTTATTAAGATAACTTTCTCCTTAGAATCACAAAGATAAAACTATTTTTGTTGGTGACAAAATAAAATGAATCAATCATCTTTATATTTGAATTTTAAGGGGGGTGTAAAGGGAAAAATTATCAAGGAGATTGACCTTGGCTCTAGCTAGCCAATAATTAATTTAAAAATAATGAAAATTAGTCCTTTGGGCCAATTTGGTAAAGGAAAACTAATAGTGTTTTGAACACTTATTTTCCCTCCAAAAATGTTGCATTATAGCACTTAGGAAGAGTATCATATGTGGGATGAAGATCAATGTTTAAGGGGATAAATAATCTTTCTTAGAGGGAAGAGTATGACGTTCATTGAGGATTTCATTCTTCCCAACTTTGGATATTTATCACTTTCCTCATTTCCTGAATCTGATCCTTCTCGTCACATCTCACCAATTATTTCTCACGCTTAGATCCAAAATCATGCACTCAACTAGGTTATGAGAATGAAATAATTCCTTGGGGCTGAGGATGTTGTTGAGCAAAAATCATGGCCCCCAGAGGATTTTGATTACTTCTGATCTATAACTAATCTCCATCAAAGTTCATCCATAATTTATTTTCATTATCCATAGTTACATATCAAAGATTAGTTTTTTAAAATTCAAAATTTTGACTAGGAATTAAGTACATATGAGGGTAAAATATCATTTGGGAATGGCAGGTTCTTCCATCCCTCAAGGAATTTCTCTTAATTTTTTTCAAACTCCATCCTGCTTTAGGATTCTCCTATCAATCTTCATCATTTTCATCATTCTCTTCCTTTTCACCATTTTGGAGACTAAATGCCATTATTATAGCGTTAATATCCCAAAATGGATATTATTATGTATCCAAGATTGTTCTTATTAACCAAAAAAAGGGGCTCTTGATGATTTATATTTTTGCTAGGTGAAAGTTCAACTAGAGTGAGGATTTTAACAATTTCACCTTAGAGATCTTATACTTCATTTCTCCTTAACCACCACCTAAACTTGATTCTTCATCACTTGACTTTCATTTTTTCCTTACCAAAAGGATGAATGAGTGAATTGTGGTGGGGAAAAATATGGGTATAAGAGGAAAAAACCCACATAAGGGGCAAAATCCACCCCTTCTCAAAGAGTTAAATATTTTTGATGTATTAAATCTATTAAACGTCCCCCTTCTTGGGTTTACAACCAATACAAGACTTCATATCAATCCATATGTTTTCCCCATAAATATTGAAATGTCCTACTATAATAGGAGAAAATGCAAATTGGCCCCACCCAAGGTTTCCATTATTTTTACATGTCCATGTTCAAATTTTATTCTTTATTGATGCACCTTCCACTAAATTGTTTTTCCTTATGTTTCCCAAATTGTAAAATTGTTGATGCCCTTTTAGGTAGAAAAATATCATAATGAATAGCATTTTATCCTTAAGAGAATGAAAATAATGAACTACCCTAAGGATTCCATCATTCAACCCATTGTGTTATAATTAGCATCATTTCTTCACTTAGCCCTAAACTCAAGTTCAAGGTCCTAATTAATTAACTTCCCACTCTTCTCCTAGAATTCATAAAACTCTTGCTAAGGCCCAAAGACTCAAAATTGTTGCTAAATAAAACCTCTAAGACCACCTAAATATACCAGTAGACCAAAAAGAGGGGTTCCTCCTTTAAACTAAGGTGAGGGTGTGAAAACCTCAAAACATCTAGCACCTACCCAATGAAATGTTTCTAAAAATTTAGAGCATAAAATATTTATGAAGCCAAGAACCTTTAATCAAATTTATTTTCACCTATCAGACTAGAAAATGGAAGAAACCTCAAATTGAGCTAAGAGCATGTGTGTACAATTGTATTCATTCTGTGCTCGAAAAGAACCAAGAAATCTATTTAAATCCATCAAAATGATCATATCATTATTTTTTAAAAAATCATATATAGAGACTTTTTGCTAATTAGGTGTTCATATCTCTGACGAGGTTATCATTGTGGTCAACCACAAACATTACTCTCTATATTTAGAAATTTTTATTGAGTCACACTAATAGAGATATTTACACACTCAAAGTGAAATTTCCTTTCTTTTCTTTTCTCTTTTATTTTCATTCTTTTCTGTTCATATTGCTTTCTTTTCTCTTCAATGTTTTTTTTTCTTATAAGAAACAAATCTCATAGATGGTTTAGAAAAATATGGCAGATTTGGAGGAGGTATATAGTTTTCACTAATTTTAACTTCACTTAGAGAATTCCCAAAAAACTCAAAGAAATTAAGTCTAAATATAATATTGTAATCAAAAGAATAAGGTACTCAAAAAAAAAAAAAAACTATGCCTCAATATGAATTTGGGACAAATCCTTTTTGAAAGACTAGTTACTAGGTACATTCTCCAATTATTGAGAACCTCACAAATAAATATCTAAGAAATAGATCAAACAATCTACTCTGAAAAATACCGGAGTGTGTTGTATGATGAATTTACCTTATCACAAATTTGGATTCCTTTATAATTAAACTACCACAGGAAGCACCTAAAACAAAAGAAAACTAACCCACCAAAGAAGAACTTTAGTCAAAAGAATCAAGGAAAACCTACAAATTAAATCTCTAGAAGAAAACTAAACTTAAGGCTCTACTATGATAGGAGCCAATAAAATTCTTAAGTCAACTAACTCAAGGGGATTTAATTTTGTAGCTCCTATGAAAAATAATCTAAAACAAATGATACAAAATCCTTCCCTAATCTTCTTGAACCAAGTAGTTCAACACAAACCTACTCTAATTATGTAAAAAATCTAAAGGGAAAAGATCCAAAATACCAATATATACACATGACCTAATAGGTTTTCTAAAAATGTTTAAGAGAACCAAGGCTTGGGTAATGGTTCTAAATCTTGAAAACTTATCCTTGTATTTTGAATTGGTTTTTTGTCACTGCACATTCACACTTAGGAAGTATATCATGTAAAATAAATAGGTAAGGAAATTTATGGGTCCATGATCAATCCAAATGCAAGTTGTCTTTCCTAGATGACCATAATATAAATAATAACTTTCAAAATGATCAACCTTAAAAACAAGGAAACACACATCCTAGTGCACCTCCAATGGAATTTGTTCAAATCCTTATTTTAAATCATCCATAATTTTAGGAGGTCAAATTTGAAAATGAACCCTACTATTGACATAGATATTTATTTTGGAACCCTATCTTTTAGAGCACAAAATATGTATCCTTTTGAATATTCTTAAGTGTATCCTTAAAAAATCAAGGATTCTTTGATGATTTCTACCTCAAATATCTCCTCAAGTTCTTCAAATTCAAATATCAAATTATAGTACCAACCCAAAATAGTCTTCATCTTCTTCTTTCATGGTAGTAACTTGTTCATCTCTCAATATATCTTTCAAATATTAATGACCAAATAAATTTGAATCTTAATCAGACATGGTCTCTTATAAACTAATAGGATCATTATCAAACATTTCCATCGATTGATCATGAAACAACATATCGGGTGACAATATCTCTAGAGTTTGAGTTAGTGATGAATCATGCCTCTTGCCACAACTAGTTTTTCCTAAGATGCTTTGGGAAACAATAGTATTCCTATTTATTATATGAGACCTTTTAGGATCCCCCAAATATTATGTTGGTAATAATGTCTTGTGATGCTTTGTCAAATTATTCTTCATACTTTGATTCATTTGTGACAACTTGAATCTCTTCATTTAATCTATCAAGTTCACTTGAAACTTCATTCCATCTACTATCCCCTTGGATGAAACCTATTCCATCCTTTAGTTTCTTTTCAATAACTTCCCCTTGTGATGTAACACATTAAAGTTCACCTTCTTCCTTTGGAAGTTCCTTGTCATTATGCCAAAAATACTTCCTTGTTGTAATTTCCCCCTTGGATGGTATTGCAACATGCTCCTCCTTTCATGTCTAACCCCCCATTTCTTAATGATTCCTCATACCAACCCATTTGAAACTTGAATAGGGTGATAGTATCATGATATGCTACACAAAAAATATTGAATGTGACAAGTAATGTACACTACACCAAGAATGGTTCCATGTATTTCCTCCATATGTATTTCTTAATTTTCTCTAAATCTTGTCGTAAAGTTCATGGAGCTTTGATTTTGATTAACAAGCACCACAAGATCATACCCTACAAAAAATTTTTTTTCCTTTTAATGCCAACTCCTTTTTGAAAATAAACACAAAACAATACATCTCCTTATGTTCAATGGTACCATCAATCCTAATGGATATAATCGCTTGTTCAAACAAAACTAAATTGATAGAACATTCATCTACCTATCCATCAAGAAACATTTTCTTTTGACCTTCTATTTCATCACTTTTTAAAAAAAAAATTTCACTTTAAGAGTGGTCTTCTATCTCAAATAAAATTGAAAAGCTCATTTTTGTTGACTATTTCACTAATGAACACTTTTGTGCACCCTCCTCCTAGGAGCAATTTATGTTGACATGAGTTTAATTCCACTAAAATATGCATGATTGTATACATAGTATTTCATGATGAAATACCATAATTCCAACTCCCTTTTGAATAAGGATGCTTAGAGGTTGAATAGTGTAGATGAATTGTGTGATAAAATGACACAACCTAAAGGTTTCTTCTTAATCATGGACTTTTAATCAATTATAATGAAGTGATATGTTGGTCATAACAAAGGGACTTATGTTATTCATTTAATGGATACCAACTTGACATTGACTTATTCAAATTTAACAACTTCCAACTAAATAAATTTCAAATAAAATAAAACCTATCTAATGCTAAGAATGTCAGACAATGTTGATGATGCGATGAGCCTCTAACCAATCCTTGCTTCACAACCAACTAGAAAATGGAGAACATTATATTATATGGATGGTCAATGATTCTAACACTAGAAATATGTTAGCATGAATGTTGATCATATATCTATGGGGAAGTATCATAGAAGTTTTAGAAACATGATTAAGTTCTTATTCTAGAAGTTGATGAAAGCCAACTTCATAGCTCGCTAAGATCACCTGCATGCAAATAACTTATCGAAGGGAAACCAAAGAAGGAAGGGTGGAGCTTGGAAAAACTAAATGGATTGAGAGAGAATATATTGCAACAATGAAAATGAATTTCTATACAATATGACTTGAAAAGATATGAAATTACAATAGGAGAGCCCAAATATAAAGGCCTCTAGGAAGCTTGTAGAAAAAGTTAGAAAGTGCTAGGAGATAAGCATGAAAAATCAACATATGTCAACAAAAGGTGGGATATCCTTGATCAAAGTGAGAGGATAAGTATGACTTAGATAGGAACAAACTCTCATGTTGTCAATAACTCCTAGACTAAAATTAATAAATGAATGCATTAACCTAAGTAAACTTAAGTGTAAATAATAATTATTTACTCTAACACCCCTCCTTAAGTGCAACTTAGGGGAATGCACTTAAGCTCACAATAGCTAAGATGAAATGCAGAATGGTTTCTGAAAACTAGGCCATGTTAGGTACCCATGTACAAATACAAAGAAATCTCTGTAAACCAAAGACAAAGGAGAAAACCCAGTGGGAAAAACCCCTCTTCAAAAAGAAATAGTTGAAAATCTAGTGAAGGATTGAAGAAGCCTCCAACTAGAGGAATGTCCCAAAAATAGGAACAAAGAAGATCATGAAGAGCATCATTAAAGCATGAAGAAGTCACAAACTCTGTCAAAAAGAAACTGCTAATCTAAAGAACCTCCATGGAAATAGAAGGCATGAATTGAGAGTGTCTATATAGTAGATGATCCATCTCACCAAAATGCATAGGTAGCCAGCCACTACAATTGCCTAGTATATAGGATCAAATACTGAATACATAGCTTACACTATTGAACATTGAACCAAGGAAGCATAAGAAACAATAGAATAACCCCCCTTAATGTAGACAGGGTGAGATGATAGGCAACTAAAAAAGTGGGCCAAAATCCTCTGTAGAAAGAACCAAGGATAGCGAGAGAGAGTAAGAGGTACAAACACTTATAAAGGCATGTGTCACCAACACATCATGGGGCTAATGTCATGGAAGGGACACTCACTTGACAAAGGAAGAGGGCACAAAAATGGCAACAAGTAACTGCCCCATGGTGCTTTATAAAATAGTGTGAATACAACTATCTCAAAACAACATTCATAAACCCAAAATGCAAGAGTGACACTTTATCTCAGTACATTTGCATAAAGATGCTTACAAATGATATCAAAAATGATCAAAAAGAAAAAAAAAAGTTGATATAAAAGATAGTACAACCCAAAACAAAAGATCTCATGCCATGAAAATGATACTCAGACCTAGAACACCCAAGATATCCACCATAGAGAAAAAATTCCAAAAACATGATAGAAAGAGCATGAGATAGAATCAAAAGGAAATTACAGCATTTCTAAAAATTAGACAAAACTAGCTTTCCAAAAATATAATTTTTTCAAAAAATAGAGATGGGATGCACAAGATATGCTTGCCAGAGTGAAAAATAGAATATCTAACTTTGACTACAAAAATAGGCAACAAAACTACATCAAAACCACAAAATACATACACCAATGTCTTTGTCTCAGAACTAGCTTTTTGACACTTCTTTTAGATCAGAAAAATACCTCCATATGCTCAAATTATGGCCAAAAAATTGCGAGTAGGTCAAACAAGGACCTGAAGACCTTGCAAGAGTGTTGATGTCAGCATTTCACGCCATTTAATTTGATAGCTTGACAACTATCATGGAAAAAGAAAAGACTACCATGTGGCATGTCATGTGGCAATGCCATGTGGCATCCATGTGTTAGGACTACTGAGGTGGTGTTGACGTGGCAAGTGCCAATGTGGTACCCATGCAATATGGCATGTACAGAATCATCAACTTGAGTAGGAAGGTGCATAGTGGGAGGTGGCTATAGGTGGGTGGTGCATTGGTGGTCATAACCAACTATAGTGGCCATAGGGGCGGCGGTCTAGGAATCTCAACTGGAGGGGTTGGTGGGCTAGTGGCCCACTGACAGTAGCCAGGCCCAGCCCATTGTGGCAGTCCCCAACGGGTGACACTACAGTGGCTCTGTAGTGCTGTTGCTGGCAACAATGGTGCCAAGGAAATGCTCTAACCCCACAATGGTGGTGGTGTGGTGGAAGTGCCTACTTTTTAAAAAAATTCAAAAAAAATCATAATAAATGTGCTTGTACTTGTTTGTACAGCCTCTCGAGGGGCAAAAAAATTTGCCAAATGCTATGGAAGCCAAAAATGGAAAATTTTATATAAATCTTGATTTTAAGAGCCTTCTAAACTCAATGGTAGCATTTGTTTAGGCCCAAAGTGCTCCAAAAAATGCTCTTCCTCCCAATTGAAGAAAAAAATCACAAACAAACTAAGGTTTGTTTCTCTGAATTGCAGCTTCAAAAATCCTTCAGCCAAGAAGTAGTAGGGAGACTCTAATACCATGTAGAAGTTGATGAAAGCCAATTTCATAGCTCACCAAGATCACCTGCATGCAAATAACCTATTAAAGGGAAACTAAAGAAGGAAGGGTGGAGCTTGGAGAAACTAAACAGACTGAGAGAGAAGATATTGCAACAATGAAAAAGAATTCCTATACAATATGACTTGAAAAGATATGAAATTACAATAGGAGAGCTCAAATATAAAGGCCTCTAGGAAACTTGTAGAACAAGCTAGAAAGCACTAGGAAATCAGCATGGCAACTCAACATACATCCATAAAAGGTGGGATATCCTCGATCAAAGTGAGAGGATAAGTATGACTTAGATAGGAACAAACTCCCATGTTGTCAACAACTCCTAGACTACAAATAATAAATGAATGCATTAACCTAAGTAAACTTAACCATAAATAATAATTATTTAGTCTAACACTTATGTGTCTCATTCATGATAGATTTTTTCATTGATGTCAACATATACCTTATTCAGTGAAGATTTCCAGAGTTATCGATGCAGGTACATTTAATGCGGGAAGAGGATTATGAGTTGTGTTGTACTCACTTAACTAGATGTTTATAAATAGTTATAGATGCTATAATTAATTGTGAAAACATAAATATGGGAATTTGACAAAGTTATGTGATGTTTTATGAAGGTTACTTTCAGAGAGAGTTTCTAGAAAGCAATCATTGGTAAATTGATTATATCTTTTAACAGAGATGTAATCCAGTTGAGATAGTTTAGAAGAAGGTCAGAGACATGTTGAATATGCTATGATTGATATGTAAAAATTAGATATGTAGTTTGTCAGAGTATTATTTCCTATGAGCTGACTATTATAAAGATCATTATAAAATAGAGTATAATTGAAATGCAACATGAAATGTAAATCTTAGGGATATCCTATATTATCATTGTAAATTGGGAAAGTTTTAAGGATGACTCAAATATTTGTTTAGGACTTGGTATAAAGGAAATATTGTTTCCTTGGATGTAATCATTAATAAGATCATTTTGTTGGTTATGCAAACTTGGATATGAAATTATATTTGATAAGAGAAAATATTGATTTTGAGGATATACCATGAGCTTCAAAGGAAATGTATTGGACAAGGAGTTGTTTTTTAGTCAATTCAAAGATCTTGGATATGCTTATCTAGAAGATTGTCTAGTGAAGACATCTTTTGAGGCTATTTGGATAGTGGTTTCAATTGTCCTCCTTTCAACTCCTAATAGGGTTGGAATCTACTAATAGGGATTCAAAGTCTCCTAACAGGGACTCATATGTATTTCTTCTATATCATTGGTTCCTAAAATAGTTTATCCTTTCACAATGAAATTTCATATTAGTACATCATTTTGTGGGTACCATCCCCACATGAGTTTTCCCTTTGATAAATGGTTTCCCTAGTTTACATATCTAGTGTTATATTGCATGGTTATCTTTCTATGGTTCTTGCATCTATTGTTTACATGTCTCAAGATTAATAAATTTGTTGAGAACTACATAACCAATTCACCCCCCACCCCCTCATTATTAGAATCTCATTTCCTTGAAAGTAAAGATTAACATCTTGAGGAGATCCATGGATGTTTTTTTTTATAGAAAGGAAAGTCTGAAGTTTGATGGAATCAATTATGATATCTAGAAGGAAGAGATGAAGACTCATTTTTTTGATAGAATCTTTAAGACTTGCACATGAAATTTGGAATGCTTTACAAAAAATATTTGAAGTTGATGATCACACTAGGAAAGCTAGATTATAGGGTTGGATATGTATGTCTCAAGATTCTAAGATGCCTATAGATCAAAATATAAGAGGATATTTTTTTATAATATCAAAAATTATTATTGGAACTAGAAGTTGTGGTGGATCTATGACAAAAGATGAGATTGTGTGGAAAATTCCAAAAAAATTGACACTTGCTTTTCATTATAGAGCACAAATGATTGAATAATTTATTCCTTGTTCACCTAACTTTACAAAAGAAACCCTTCATGCAAGATTATAGTCCTATTAATTATGGATGAAAGATAATGAAGAACTACCTAGAGTGGAACAACTTTTAGCCTATAGAAGGATAGACCAATATTCACAAGGAGTGCAAGTACAATTGGAGATTATGCCAATAGCAACCAAGAAAAAGAAGTAGAAGATAAAAAGATTAAAGGAATTTCCTTGCTTATGAAGAGAGACCTAAAGATTTAAAAAATCTTTTTGGTTGGACATGTAAAGAACTTGGTCATTATTCTTTAAAATGTCCTAAAAGAGAAAAGAATTTTAAACCTAGTAAGCCTTACAAGTCAAGAATGCCTAAGAATTTCGTTTATGTTGATGAGGATGGTGAAGTTGGTTTTAAGATGGAAAATTTATTGAATGATAATGACCATGAGGATGATGAAATTGGATTTTTTTCTATTAAGGCAGAAAGCCATGGGAAAGAAGAGATTAAAAAAAAGAAAAAAGAATTGGTATAATAAATTGAGAAGAGAAGGTCTGATTGGATTATAAATAGTGGTTTTTTCTCATCATATGAATGGAGATATGAATATATTTTTGAATTCAATAGTTATCATGGAGGAGTAGTTAGAGTTGGGAATAATGCAAAATGTCATTCAAATAGAAAATGCTCTATTACACTTGAAGGAAAGACTAACACTGGGGATGTTTACTTTGTGGATGGTTTGAAACATAATCTTTTGAGTGTTGGACAACTTGTTGACAAGGGATATTAGTTGCAATTTACATAAAAAGACTTGTATTATCAAGGATAAGAATGACACATTGATAGGTATTGGTATAAGGACAGTAATGTATTTTAGTTGAACCCTACTAAAACATTTGACATGTTTAGTTGATAAAGTGGATGATAGTTGGTTATGGCATAAGATATTTTGTCATATGAACTTTGATAACATTATGAAGGTCATTACTGTATTTGCAGTTAGATATTTGCTTAAGATTGTGAAACCTACTAACATAATTTACAAAGAATCTATGTTGGAAAAGTAGAAGAAAAGTTCATTTCCAAGAAAGACAATTATTACTTTAGTGAAGATGGAAATTGTGCAAACATATTTGAGTGGTCATACAATAATGGGTTCCACTTTAGTGGGATGAAGAAAAAAAAAAACTTTTGATAAATGCGAAAATCACATTCACCATACATTTGTGCGAACATGGTAAATATGTTTGCTACAAACATATTTTTCAAATATATTCGTAGCAAACATATTTACCATAAATTAAGAATGTTCGTGTGAGCATTTGCAATTAATATGTTCGCAATGAACATAGGAAACGTCGAATTCTAGCTTTAAAATGCAATCTTTTACCATCTACCATTCATTTTAACAATGTTGAATATTTGACCAAGAGGTTGGAGCACACATGTCCTCTTGGTTAGTGGCCCCCATCATTCTCCTTCAGATTCTCGTCTTTGCACTATTTTAGGTATGTCTATGTATTATTATTTGAATGTTTTTTATGTTTTTATGTTTTTATGTTTTCAAAGCATATTTTAATGTTAATTTAATATTTTTATTATTTATTTATGTTAAACTGAATTATATTAATTTAATGTTTATAATTTTTTTTGTATACGTTAGTTATATATTAGATAAATAATAATATAACGTTAGAAAACAAAGAAAAAATTAGTGCTAAATTAGCTAAATATTAGAAAAACAATAGTTTAGAATATTAGAAAAATATTAGAAAATATTTAAAAACGTTAATTAAGAATATTAGATATTAGAAAAAATATTACATAAAAAAAATTAGAAAAAACATTACATTTAAATATTAGAAAAAAATTAGAAAAAATATATATATTTTTAAAAAGTTTAGAAAATATTAGAAAACTATGAGAAAATATTAGGATTTACACATTAGAAAATATTAGAAAAATATTAGAAAAAATATTAGAAAATATTTTTAAAAATGTTAGTCTTGAAAATTAGAAAATATTAGAAAAAAATTTAAAAATATTAAAAAAAATAATAGTGTACAAAATAAAATTTAGAAAAATATTAGTTTTATTAGAAAAACATTAGTTAATTAGAAACAATTTTTTAAGAAAAAATTAGTTTAATTTATAAAAACATTAGGAAAAAAAAATTTAGAAAAATATTAGTTTTATTAGAAAAACATTAGAAAAAAAATTAGAAAATATATTTGAAAATATTAGTTTGAAAAATATTAGAAAACTATGAGAAAATATATTTAAAAATATTAGTTTGAAAAATATTAGAAAACTATGAGAAAATATTAGAAAATATTAGAAATATATTAGCTAATATTGGTCTTGAAATTTAGAAAATATTAGAAAAACATTATAATAGTGGAGAATTATTTGGAAAACAAATTATTAAGTGAAATATTAAAAAAGAGTTAATTTCTTGTACAATATTAGAAAAATAAATTAATAAATTAAACATCAAAAAATATTAGTATTTAACATTAAAGAAAATAAATTACTATATATAACATTAGAAAATATTAGAAAAATATTATAAAATATTTGAAAAAAATCATTACAAAATATTAGAAAAAACCAAAAACAAAAAAACAAATTAGTGTAGAATTAAAAAGTATTAGAACGAGGTGTGTGTGTGTGTGTGTGTGTGTGTGTACATCTCACAAATGTTATTTCATAAATGTATATGTACATATGTTCATGTTGCATGTGCATGCATTTTTTCAATATTCATATTTTTATTAATGTTTATGTACATGTTATTGATCTTTTAATGTCTTTATCTTTTATGTTTATGTATGTGTTATTCATGTTAATCTTTTTGTGAGGCCTCACCCCGACCCATTATAGCCTGGATGTTTTATTTATATTTTGATATTTGAGACCTTGATATTCTGATAGATTTAGATGGATAGTGGATTTTCCTTATCTGTGGATTTGATACTATAGTAGTGTCTTACATGGTTATACACACAAAGAACCTATTATTGTATAGGAAATGTTTGAATATATTTGAGTACAGTTTTATGACATGATATTATCAGATTTTGATGTAATGCAAAATGTTAGTTTGTTTCTGAAGATTTTTAGTATAAGGATGAATGGTAATTTGATTATGATGCTTATGATATACAAATTTTGATATCTTAACATTTCGAGTGGAATAATTGAAGGTTTAGGAAAGGATATCTAATTTGAATCATGTTCATATGGATATTATTATTATTTTCACTTACATTATGTATGCTTATTCGATTCCTTGGACTCCTAATGCTTGAGTTTGATGTGCAGGAAGAGGAACCATGGAAACTTAATGGGGAAACAAGGTATAGACACATGTTTAAATGACTCTACCAAGGTGAATCTTTGTAAGATTCATAAACCTCGTTGTAATGTGCTTATTTTGTAAACATGAGATGTATGTGTGTGGTATGTTTTTCATGTGTAGATTTTGAACGTGTCATGTGTGAGGTTTTAGTGCATTTTGTGTGTCACTTAACACTTGTGCTTGTTATGTGAAATGACATGTTACTCATCAATGGATCATGTGGCCACCTTATTCCATGTTAAATGCCTCAATTGAGGAATTTGATTATTGCCTTAGTTAGAAAAAGGACAAGGTTATCACCTTGGGGAATTTGAAATTTGAATTACCTAGCTTTGGGAGGGTCATAAAGTAACTTTAAGGTAAGTTTGTGACTAAATAAACCCTACCCATGTTAGTAGTATAGGGTAGGGGCCTAATAATGACCTTTAGGGTGCCTAATGGACCTAGGGAGTCTCACTAAAATTGCATTCTTTATTGAATCCGAAAATAAGAGGGTTATAAATAGAGGCATGGCTAAAGTGAACCTCACTTGGCCACTCTCTACCTTTAGAGAATATTGGGGTTTGAAGAAAGAGGAGGGAGCTCTACTACAAGTATTCATTACCTTGCTTGGAGGAAGGTTGGTACCATCATCCATGAAGTTCCTCATTTTACATGTAGATTAGAAATGGTGTTCTTCATTTCATGATGAGATTTTGGTGTGTTTGTGAGTAAAAGATATGTGTTGTGTGAATCTTTCTTTAGTCTTGCTTGTTTCATGTTATGTATTTGTGAATTGGGTGTGAAGCATCACTCACCCTTGGGAGGGAAGAGATGATTGGGTGAAGGGGTTAGTTGGGCTCACACATGTAGTTGAGGAATACTCCTTTGTGTGGAGATGGTTGTACATGTTCAATTGGGATGTGAATTATCTTGCTCATTTCCATCTTGGGAGGTATAAGGAGGTATGTAGAAGGGAAGATATTGGTTGCCCCAAAAGGGCATTTTGATATTGAAAATATGTGTTTATTGTGAATGAAAGCTATGTAAAACCTCCTCATGATGAGAGCCCACCTTCACCATATTCTTGATTCATTTGTTGAATCTTTGTTCAAAGCCTTGGGAAGGGATGTGTTGAAAATGTATTGTGTTAAATCTGTCATTTTGTTGTGATTATGCATGGCATGTGGATGTGTAGAATGCAACCATTTATGCCTTGTTTCCCTGAGCTCGGTGGGTGGCCTCCTTGGGGCCTAGGTTGGGAGGTGAGCCTCCATGGTTCCATTTTGTCTCTCTTCTTTTTTTTGTTGCAGGTATTCTTTTGTAAATTTTTTTTTGGGAGCTTGATGTTATGAAGTTTATTTTGCATGTGAGGAGATTTATTATTGTGTTAAAATGGAGGAATAATCTTCACTTGTTAGGTGAAGAAATTTTTAGTACAAGAGTGTAGAAAATGTTCCAATTCACATGATCATAGAAGGAGAAAGAATTGAAGAATGTATGATTATAAATAATCCTTCCATTGTGTATTCAATTTGATGTTATCCTCATCCCACTATATCATGATGTTGTATCTTAGTAATACTTGAATTAGAATGTGATGAATTAAAGAGATGGTAGTATGATCCTTCTTAGAAGAATAATTAGAACATTAACAATTTGGTACACTCATCTTATCAATCCTATAACGATAATTAGATGCAATAGAGTTTAGTGTTGTTATTTGATCTAATGGTAGATATTTAGCTGAATGATTTTGGTTTTGTAGATAGTATGAAATACTTTGAATGTCAATAATGTAGTTGAACTATGATGACACTTGAAAAGTGGAACCAACGGATTTTATCCAAAGCCCATGTAATATACTGTAAGCAGATTTGTTGAAAAATGATAGTTTTTTTACCATAGGTTTGCTTCTTTAATTTAAAATTACAAGCAAAATGTGATGTAGGAATATTATCAACTCGATCTAAAACAATTTGATGGGCTTCTTGAATGAACTTGGGCATGAAGTGTAACTTAAATTCAGTCATGTAGATGCAAATTTTACATTCTGGAAAATGTACGGACTAGACAAAAAAAAAGAATTCCTTATTATTACAGAGCTAGAATTAAATAGACTTATTAAAAATATATATATAATTGATAATAATATTGGTGGCACCACCCGTCATTAATAAGGTGGCAAACATAAGTCAAGAAATCGATGGGACCATGTGTAAATAAAAGAAATTTTCAAAAGAATTTTAATAGAAAAGAATACATACATGAATATAATTAAATGGTTTCCTCTTGTTTTCAAAATTTTAAACTCATGAACTAAATAGGTGTCCAATCCATGTCAGTAATTAAACACTAAATAATGACAATTGTATCCTCCTTTGACATGTGTCAGTCCTCTCATTTGGCGCCCGCCTCTTGAGAAGGCAAATACAAAGCATAAGTCAACTCATGCTTACATCAATCCATGCCTTGAAAAAGAACAAGGAGATACTTGGTTGGCACCTAAAAAGAAAGTCTGATTGCCTTGTCTAATGTCATGATTGCTACATTAAAGGAACCCTTAAGTTTGCATGGTCAACTTGCAATGGAAAAAGATTTGTGAGTTTGAGCATTTAATTGGGAATATAGTGTAGCCTCTAATAAATCCAATGGAGATCTTGCCCAACTTGCATGGAGGAGTGTTGGGGCACGTGTCTAGCCTCTAAGAAAATTCACATGGGTAGATGGTAGGTTAAATTTGCATGGGTAGACGGTAGGTTAAAGTCTCAAAAGTAGATTTGATATTTAATTTATGTTTTTTTTTTAATGAAAAGTTTGTTAAAAAGTAATGGAGTGATTAGGATGTAGATTGAGTAAGAGGACAAGGTGGGTATAACCATTGTGATATAAAGTGGGTAGTGTATGTGTTTTAGGACATGGAAGTTAGGAGTAGGAGGAAATTTGATAAAGTTATTAAATAAATTTTGGGGTTAATTCTAATATGTATATTATTTTAAAGATAATTTGATTAAGTTATAAATTGATCATGGATATTTGAGGGGGTGTATTTCAAATAATAATTATAAAAGAATTGAATAATAATAATGGAAATAATAAAATTAAAGAAAATAATAATAATAATAATTTAAAAAAAAAAAGACTTTTTATTAATAAAAATTAAAATGGTAAAATTGATATAGCATCTTCTCGATATAACCTTGGGACTTTCAATAACATAGAATTGGAAACCACCTATGTAATCGGGATGTCTCATATAGGGTACAAAAAGGGTAAGAGCTCACAACCATTTCACCCTACATAATTTTGCAATTAGTTTAGTAAATAGGTAACCACTGCAAGAGGATCTTGAGATCCAGTTCCAAGTGAACAACTTTGTACCACTAGCATTCCTCATTCCCTCTTGGTTCAAGGATTGATTGTTTTCTTACCATTACTCTGCTCATCAAAAAACAAAAAACAAAATATTATTGGTAGTGTTTTTGTCTTGTAGAAATGTAGCATGACACTTTTATGTTTATGTATGTGTTATTCATGTTTCTGTATATGTTACTCATCTTAATGCCTTATTCATGTTTTCAATATTCATGTTTATGTATATGTTATTCATTGTAATACCTTAATCTAAGTGTAATTAATTATATTTAATGACATGTCTTAAGGGGAGATCCTAAATCATACATAAGAATGTAGATTAAAATGTACATATTTTATTTCATAGATATATGTTTATATGTTCATGTTAAATGTAGACATGTATGTTTTCAATATTCATGTTTATATATATGTTATTCATCTTAATGCCTTAATCTAAGTGTAATTAAATGACATGTATTAAGGGGAGATCCTAAATTATGTTGGAAATCTAATTGAAAAGATCATTGTGAGAAGAAGATTGATTGAAAGAGGGAGATTGTTGTTAAAAGAATATTTTCAATCATTATTTTGTCATTGATGTCAAACCTGCCATATGTAGGAATGACAATTACTTATAAGATCCAATTACTATCACTTAGTTGATTGATGAAGAAGATTTAATCAACAAGATGTAATAAGAGCACCTAAGGGATAGGTTGAGTTATGGTTTTGTAATGAAGTGCAAAGATTAGTTAAGAGATTGGTTAAATGATGTATTGATGACATACTTGAAGATACAGAGGATGGTCACACTTAGAAACTTTGGAGGAATAAATTGAAACAAGGTTGACTATAAAGCTTAAACTAAGTTCATCAGTAAGTGTTGAGCAAGCTAGTTTAAGCTGAGCAAATTCTCAATTGGAGCCGAGTAGAAGGAAAATCTAGTGCGTGTCGAGTGAACTTCAGGTGCCGAGTGAAGTTCAAGTACTAAGTGATATAGAAGGAGCCAAGCATTAGAAAATCTTAGTGGATGCCAAGTAACACAATAAGTGTCGAGCATCAGTAAAACATAGTTGATGACGAGTAACACAGTATGTGCTGAGCATCAAAATTTTAATAGTGTCAAGCTGCTACATTATTGGAAAAGTCAAAGAATTGCCAAATCTGAGTTGAAAAGTTTGTTATCTTGAATTTTGTGAACTAGTTGGAGGATAAGGATGATGAGTTGGTGGCACAAAATTATATGTAAATCATTCTTGAGCGAATTCAAGAGGATTCTTCATGATTTTTCTAGAAGAAACAAAATATGGGTTAGATTCAATGAATCCTACCTAATCCATACAAATTGAAATTAAAGGAGGGAAGAATTGAGTGGGAAAAGAAATTCTAGATTTCTATTTAAGGAGTCACAAACTAGGAAGCAAGAGTTGCTGGAGTGCCAAATTGCAAAGTGGTTGAAAAGGTGTCAAGGAGAAGACATCTAGGAGAAAGAAGAACAAAGTACAAAGACTCTACTTCGATAAGTGGTCAAAAAGAGAGGATTGCACTAGTACATTGAGCATGGAGACTTAAGGAGACAAAGCTTGAAAGGAGGGCAAGCTGGCAAGAGTTGTAGAGACTGAAAGCCAGACAATGTTATGAGCTAAGAAGTGATCTAAAATCTACAATTTAAGTTGTATTCTGTAATCAAGTCAAAACCCCTTATTGTTACTCTCTAGCAATTTTATCAGTTAGGGTAGAAGAAAATCCTATGGACTTAGATTGGTTTAATAGCCATCTATAAATCCTTTAACAGGGTGACATTCCAAGTGAATTTTCTAAAGTCCTCCAACTAGGCCCACTTCTAATAGGGTGGTTAAATCCTTTAACTAGGTCACATTTAATAGTGTGTTGTAGCCTTTAATAGGGCAGGCCTTTCACAGGGCATCACTTCATAAGAGTGAGAATTGAGTAGCATGTTACTGGTGGTTTTTCCCAAATTGGGTTTCCACGTAAATCACTATGTTATGTGTTGATTTTTTTATGTGTTATGCTTGCATGTTGATTTATAGTAACTTGTTGAATAGGAAGTTAAAAGCTTGGATGAATGAATAAGTTTTATGGGCACACTTTACTTGATGAAAAGTTTGAATAGGACATTTGGACCTTGAATAACTGATTCAACACCACCCCCCCCCCCCCCCCCCCCCCAATCAGTTATTCTAAAGCATTTCTAAAAAATTATACATAAGAATGTAGATTAATGTATATTTTATTTCATAAATGTATGTAAATATGTTCATGTAAATATAGACATGTATGTTTTCAATATTCATGTTTATGTATATGTTATTATTTTTGATGCCTTAATCTAAGTATAATTAACTATATTTAATGACATGTCTTAAGGGGAGATCCTAAATTATACATATATAAGAATGTAGATTAATGCATATTAAGTAAGAATATAACATACATGTACATAATAGTTCATATAAATCTAGTATGACCTAAAGAATACATGTTACACCATTTGATTAATAAAAGTTAATACATATAACAACATAAAGATTATATACATAAATACATAACAACATTAACAATCATAAGAAAACATAATCAATGTCTCCATAACCCTAAAACCAACTATAACACTAAAGGATAACACTAACCATAACCCTAACTCTAACTCTAACTCTAACCCTAACTCAAGTGAAAACACTTTAACCCTAATCTTTAACCATATAGTTTCGTAATTGAAACAAGGTAATTTACAACCCCTAGGACCTATATATATATATATATATATATATATAATCTTTAACCATATAGTTCCGTAATTGAAACAAGGTAATTTACAACCCCTAGGACCTATATATATAACCCTAGAATAGATAACTCAAACCCTAATCTAGAAGGTTAAATTGTAATATCAAGGCAAATGTTAGACATGTGGCATCTATATAAATTTTGATTAAAAAACTCCAAATCAATAGGACCAATAGGACCAATTGTATAACAAGACAATCCTACATATTTACACTTTCTTAAGACCAATTATATGCATCCACACTATTAGAGAAAACAAAGAGTGGTACCTAGATACTTCTATTAAATATGTTAACAAAGAGAAGGAAGATATTATACAAGAAGAATGCAAGGTTCACAACATTGTCTATCCATTTTAATTCTTTTGTCTAGACCTAACTTAGTCATCACCATCATACCCATGGCTCTAAATGATCTAATTTTAAAGTTACCAGTGTTATGTTGCCCCTAGAAAAATAATAGTCAAAATGGAGTATGCATTCAAGTTGTATTTGATATGCTTGATCATTCACCAAAGACCATAATTCACAATTCCTTATTGTAAGTTTCTTCAATCCTCAACTAGATTCAATAAACATGCTTTGATACCAAATGAGAGAGCTATAGAAATGTTTTAAATTGCACTTAGATTAGAAAATTATAAAAAAATATTACTTAAATAGAATGAGATGAACCCTTTATATTTCTTATATAATCAGTAATCAAACCACAAAATAGGAAAACTATATATATTTTAGAATAACTACTCCAAATATTTGATCTAGGGGATAAAATAAGATCTAATATCCTTAGATCATTCTTATTTTATATATATTTTAAATGATGGACTATGGACCAATGTGAATAATAATTAATTATGTTTAGACTAAATTTAGAAGGATGACCAAATTCAAGTTATGAAAATTACAAACATTTAATCCCCCAAGATTTTGGGAGTGTATAATTTCTCCTAGTCAATAATAAATAACCTCTTCTCATCTTTAACTCCTAGTCGAAGGAATATCCTTTTTATCCCCTCAAGCTTGTTGAACCACACAACAAGTATATGTAAGAGATACATGATATCTAGATCTAAAGGTAATTTTAATTAACCTCATGAGTATTTTGAGTTATAGTTTGCATTACTAAGAAGATACCATTTCTAGCTTCAAGAGTATTAGTCATAGAACTTCAAGATCTTTGTAAGTTTCATCAGTTTTTGATTGAAAGGTTAAGGTTGAAATCATGAAATTTTTTCTACGATTAGGTTGACTACATGATCATTGTCCTTTGGGTTTGAAATTTTTATAGATACAATTTATAGTCAATAATGTTCTAGATCCATGTTTTTAACTAAATCTAACATTTCTAGATGATAGTAAAAATAAGATCCATCTCACTTAGGTAAGTTTACTCTATCTATCTCACCTCTTGTGCCTACTTTGATACATTAGATGTAATATCATACCTTGCTATTTTCCATTTCCTTTGTAGTATCACAAAATACTTTAATAATTTTATATATCATAAGCACATAATTATCTTGAAAGGAATACATCCTTGAATCTATATCTTGCACTATAACCCCTCTATTAATTTTGGGTTGTGATAATTCAGTTTTGGTTTGAGGGTGAGCCTCTTGAGGTTTTTATGTTTTTTTCATACCTAAAATTTGGTTCAGTGATCATCACTCATATAAATTCTCACCATTTCATACTTTTCAAGAATTCTTAGTTTTTATCATTTTCATCCTCAAATTAATATTTTCACAAATACATTTGAAGTGTAATTGCGATGACCTATCATTGATATTACATGATGCTAAGTTGTCACAAAATCAACAAAGGGTATAAGCATCAAATATACCCCATGGTATGACTTAGATAGATGATGATACTATTGCACTTGCTCACAAGTAGGATAACCAACCTTTGTGACACCATGTGATGACTCAACAAAATTAAAGTCTTATTGATGAAATCGAGGAATATTTTGAATTGTTCAAACTTTTAATTGCATAGAACTTTGATGAACCACTCACTAGCTACTTTGAATTTTCATTAAAAATGACACTTAGTCCTAAACACTTTGTTTGCATGCAATTACTTTGAACCCTAATCTAACTCATTGAACCATTTAAGTCAAACCTAGGTACTAATATTTATTTCCTAAAGTTGTAAAAACTTTAAAACTTCAGGCTAAATAACTCTAACTCTAACTCTAACTCACATGTATGTATATGTGATCATATTTAAATTTTATTGATATACACATGTTACAGATTGTCTTAGAGACATGTGATATACGTTCAATTACATATAATTTTTAATTTAAATAAAAAATTGTGTGTACAATAGACTTAGCTCTTGAGACATTAGTATAGATATGACTTCACACAATTAGCTTGCTCATCATCCTCTTGCGGCTCCTATTGCAACACCTAATGCAGTTCCTGTTGTGACACTTGATGCAGTTCCTATTCCAGCTTCTCATGCAGTTCATCATGTTTCTTTTGGTGGGGCTCATGTTGTAGCTTGTGGTGGGGCTCTTGTTGTACCTCATTGTAGGGCTCATCATGTGGCTCATGTTGTGGCTCCTAGTGCAACTCCTAGTATGGCTCTAGGTGGTGTAGGTCCTAGTGTGGCTCCTGGTGCAGTCCCTGTTGGAGATCAGGTTGCACCTATAGCTCCTACTGGAGCTCCTTTTGCACCACCTTCACTCATTAATATTGATGCATTATTTGCATTTTTAGAGTAGGAGGTTGCTAGACTATAGTAGTCTATATTTTCCTCTACTGATGGTCTATATAGAGACATATGTACTACTATATGTAGGAGTTTGTAACAGGATTTGATTGCTAGATTTAGAGCTCACCATGCATTTACTCCTGACATATTAGCTTCCATATCTAGGGAGCTTAGGGTTGAGATTTCAAGAGATGCATCTTTTGATGACATCAAGAGGGTGACCCCCGAAGATGTCATCAAATGATATCTCTTTCCATCATATGAGGGAGTACAGGGTAGGGTGAGAGGCTACTGAGTCACATGATATAGAGATCCTGTTATTGCTAGCATGATCCATTCTTTTTTTTAACCATAAATGGTCGTTATCATAATAATGACCAAATACCTCTTTATTTGGCATAGTAGTTGTATGTTGAGTTTCACATGGGGCTCAATGTCAACTACTTAGATATTCCAAATTATTACGGACAGGGGCATTGTCAAATCATAGATTGTGACCAATATTGTAGTGCACAACATCTACCACCTCTAGATGTTAGACAATTTGTTGAATAAAGACTACCTCCAGTGACTCCAGCACTGGTGCCTATTGTAGATAGAGTTGTCATTACTTCCTAGAGGGGAGCAATTGACACTATTGGACACATTACATCTATGGCTCCTAGAATCCCATATGATTCTTTTGGTCATTATATTCATAGTTGACAGAGTCATCCACCTGGTTGACCATCTTTAGAGGCATCTAGTAGCACTTCAGGCACCTCCCCTGATGAGACATATAGAGCTGCTAGACTACCACTACCATGTGATGTGTGTGCTCTTTCAGGACAACACACACATATGGATGTAGTACTATATTTTTTGGAGGATCTATTGTAGAGTACCAGTTATATTTTTGATACACAAGGGATGCTAGTTCACTTAGTTATGGATGCCATTAGACACCATCAGAGCTTCGTAGTTCCATACACACAGGTTGCCACACCAGTGATAGACGATACACCTATGTGTAGCTCATATCATTCGACATACTCTATAGATGACTCAGGCATATGAGATGGAGATGTTAGGATCACAGTTGAGGGTCTTGATGGTTTTGGTGAGTAGTTACGAGGGCTATCTAATATTAATAATAGATCGAGCATGGGTATTTCATCATAAATGGACATGTTATTTTGACCTAACAGTACTGATTCTACACCATTACCCAGTTGGTTACATAGTCCACTTCGCTCATCATTACTAGAAGTTGGACATGGTGTTGAGGGTGGTTCAGTAGGTGTTAGAGTTTTAGGAGGTGCATTAATAGATAATACGATGGAGTCTGCTGATCATCCTCCACCTTCAAAGACCCAAGTACTTTTATATATATATATATAAAATTTATTTTTAAATTTAAATTTATGAAATTTAAAAATATGAATTTATTTAAAAATTTAATTTAGATAAATATTTAAAATTTAATCTAACTATGATAAATCATGCAGACATAGGTTGTTGAGCACATGATTACATCTACTGTTGGTTCAGGGCATGTATGTGAGAGAGATGATTCTATTAAGGCACCCAGTAGTGCTCAAGTACAAGTTTTAAATAGTTTATTTAAATTTATTTATGAACTTAAAACTAGATATATATGCACTCGTATTTAATTTGAATGTACACACATGTATATATGTTTAGATAGAACTCTAATGTACATATATATGTATGTATGTATGTATGTTTATAGGGCTCGGTTGATGCACTTGAGCAGCCACAAGATGTATAGGAGACTTGATCAAAGGGTCGTTCTATTCGTATATGTCTTGAGTGGTACCTCTAGTAGTAGTAGATTTATATTTTTTTGATGCATTTGTATATTGCAGACTTACATACACATATGTGTATTTTAGTACCTTGATGACATGTATACATATGTTTCACTATTTATTTGACTACTTAGTACTTCAGTAGTTAGATGGTCACATGTATATATGACTTTTTATATTTTTCCACATACATGTATTTATTTGAGATTTACAATTGTCATGCCTGCCCACTACTTCAATTTTACTGCATTTTAAGACTTTGTGGTTATAAGTCCTTTTCAGATGATTATGTTTCTATTTCTGTAGAACTTGGATTTATTAATGTCTTTGGGACATGTGACTGTTGCTAGATAAACCTTTCTATTTCAGAATTATTCTATTTTAAGCTTTGATAGAGACATTTATTAATCTGACAAACTTATGATGTATTTAGAATTAATGTCAGATGTTTCTAGTTTTAAATGATATTGCTGTATATTGTTTCAGGTATAATATGATTGAAAATTTTTTTGAACTAAGCTCAGATTTTATGGTTATCGCTTTCATATTTTGTTGAATATCAACATATTGTTTATGATTATAATGTTTTATATTTGGTGTAATAGTATTAATGATAATACACTATATAGTGGATAATTGCAGAACTTAGGTATGATTTAATTTCAATTTATTCATTGGTCTGTGTTGAGATTAATTTAATAATGATGTTTAAGTTATGAGTTCTTGTTTTAGGTATTTTCCTAATCCTCTTTTGGCATGTTATATATATATATGTGTGTGTGTGTGTGTGTGTGTGTGTGTGTTGTTATGTTAAAGGGTCCATAAACTTAATGTATATATATATATATATATATACATTAAGTTTATGTTTTAAATCAATTGCTAATTTAAAATGGGGTTTAGAAACCAGCGGTGGTTATTATGGATGTGTTTAGCATATAATATTTGCAAAAACAAACTTTATTAACCTAAAACACTAAAGGGTTTCGCATACATTATGCTTAAGGTAATATGTTCATTGTTGTTTTTAAACATGGCCAATATTGTGGCGGTGGCTATGAGATAGCTGTATGCATGGCATTCTAAGAGATGCAGGTTTATTCATTTCATCTTTATGTGGCTATTATTGCATTAAATTCCTTGGTCAGCCAGTTTGGTGGGAATGTGATTTTTGCTATGCATGGCTAGAAATTGAGTCATTTTCCTCTATTTCAATTTACATTTGTGTGTTGTTGCTAGAGTTTCAACAATATGAGAGGTTTCAGTTGGAAGGAAATTCTTGCATATGAAATCAAGCAAAGGGAAAACTCACTAGGAGTTATATTGCAGTTACACATTTGGATTCTGTTGCTATCCTTCATTGTGGAGATTGTGGTCAGTTTGGGGCTTTGGAGTCGAGTTGTATTTCGGAGCTTTGAGTTGAGCATTTTTCCATCTACTGAGTTTTTGAGGTAGGGGGCCTCTCTTAAACCCTATCTGAATTCTGTTGTGTATGGAATTTTAGTTTATGATTGTTAAAATTTGGTTTGTATGAAGATTTATATCAACACCCAAGTGTGGGCGTATGCAGAGTTCGAAAATGAAGTTGTCGAGTTGTGCATATTTCCATACTCGGATGTGGGTATTTGAAAACATAGTTTGCAGTAGTGTGTTGGTTTCATGTTGTGGAAATGTGTAATGTTATGAGGTTGCGGATTCCATAGAGCCGAGTTTAGGGTGTTTAAGTTTTTGGTATGTGTATTAGTTGATATATGGTTAACATCGACATCAAACTTTAAAGTATATGCAAAGCTTGAGAAATTTGTTGTTAAGTTTTGTTTGTATTTAGAATTGGGTGTGAGGATGTTGGAATTTACGAATTATTGTGTTGCACCTGGATGTGTTCTGTATTGTGGTAATATGATTAATTTGAGAATAGACATTTGATCAAATAGTTGTCAAAAATAGTTAGCATGAAACTCGAATTAAGCTGTATTGGCAGTTGTCAATGTAGTGTTATTGCAAGTTCGTTATGACTGTCAATGGTCGATGTCGTGGAAATATTTTGTGTTCGAATTACTTATCATTAGTATTAAGAGATCATATGAAAATTTGGAATTTAGTTATTTGCCGTTAGTAATATCAGTCGTGACATTTTGTCAAACAGTTATGTGGAAACTTGAAACCAATAGTAACATCTCTGCGACAACATAGTTTCTTATTATCATATGGAAATTGGTAAAAGGGTTCAAGTTATATTAGCTGATGTTTAATTATTAAACACATGATCTGGTTTCATTTCAAACTATATGATAGCTGTAAATAAGATAGTTGATGATTACTTCTTTGGCAAAATAGACATTTAGTTAAATAGTTTGTTTACAATCTTAATACATAGTTAAATTTTCTTTTTGTTAACTTAGGTCTATCATAGTTAATGACAAACTAAATTGTACCAGTGGAATAGCCGAGGTTTTGTGTGAACGGATACTTTGATTTGAATATACATTTCGAGTTTTGTTTGTTGTCAAGACTATAGATATCTTATGCATTTAAATAAGTAGAACTTAAAATTTGGAGTTTGGTATTAAGATAAATGATTGTTTAGCATTAATAATCCAGTTTTATTTGTTTGAAAACACTTTTATTAAATTCAACAGTTGTTCAAATGAATGTTGTGGGAAACCATTATAAGGTGTAGTATGTGATATTTTATTAATGAATTTAGGTTGGCAGGGGTTGTAATAAATACCATTATATATTGTGCTGAATGGGATTGAGATATCAATCATGGGAAATCATTTGAATGTGAATTGGAATTATTTTTATAATGATGTTTTTCTTTCCATTATTAAATTGGAGATTGTTCTTAATGAAAAGATGGATTAATGATATATGTTTGATAAGAATTTCATATTGAACAAGAATATCACAAGCATTTTGAGTTGTATCTTGGTCATTTTGAAGTTACGTATAGATGGTTTGGTGAGTAGGAAATTAATGTATAGTATGAAGATTCTATAAGTATCGTTGAGCTGAGAAAATAGTTCAATTATATTTGTGTGATCTTGATATTATAGGTTTTATTTCTGATGTTAAAATTATCTATATTTACCTTTGAACTTGGCAGAATAAGATGTGTTACAAATGGATTAAAGGATGTAGTATCATGTTGTATACCGATGTTAGATCTGTTGCATGTACATTCTTTTGTAAATCTGTTTGATGTGTATTTTAAGAATAGCTATGATGAACATATATCGGGGTGGCTGAATTTGGTTTATCCTATTCAGTTAATTAATTCAGTGATAACCCTAAAATGAATGGGGTGGGTTAATTACATATAAAAGATAATTGGCCTTACCTATGACTTATACCTATATGGTTAAGTACGGAGAACAAGGCATATCTCTATTCTGTCATTGACAAGTATAATAGAGAATATCGTTATGTGTTGACTATGAGCATACCATACATGGATGTAGAATCTTAGTGCCATAATGATGACACCTCAGTATATATATGATTCATTTACGAGTTATTCTTAGTGCAAGTTTAATTTTGCATTGATAAGTAAATGTTTACTTCTTGCATATTAATTATGGAACTGCACTATGTTAAGTGGATCAGATATCTGCATTATGGTTATGTATATGTCATTCTAAAATGTATGCAAGTAGATTACGCTTTTCAACTCAGTGTGTACTGAGCCCCCTTTTTGTGTTGTGTTACATTTTTGTATGTTTTCAAGTGCATCAAGTTGATTAGCGAGTAGCTAAGCATGACTGTTGAAGTTACTTCTTAAAACATCATTTAGGGTCACTATGTTAGACATTAGTGATTAAGAAAGATGTTGTACTTCATTATTGTACTAAACTCTATATGTATTAACATATTAATGGAAACATATTTGGATGATATCATCTTTCATTTTGAGGTTTTCAGATTGAGAGTGGTTCAATCGATGTATTTGTACTTGTATTAAGTTGTATTAAAAAATTAAAAAATTATTGCAATCATTGTATTTGTTTTGGTTTCAAATTTATTTTCTTATGCTTAGTGTGGCATTACATTTGGTATTAGAGCCAGGTTAGAATAGCCAGGACTCTTGGGTTATAGGGTTTAACTTGTCATCGATGTGTTTTAATAGTTATTTGTTTGTAGGTTTCTATCATGTCTCCTGTCACTAGAGGAACTTGAGGACACAACATTCCTGAGGATAACCTTGCTGGTAGAAGTAGAGGCAGGGGAAGAAGCCATGGTAGAGGTCTTAGGCACCAAAATTTTGCTAGGAATGATCAGTTTGATCAGAATGCTAGGGTTGGAAACAACCAGGATAACCAGGTAGATCAAGCTATGGTTCTTCAGAGGAGACTTGAATGTCTCAATAATATTGAGACTAACAATCATATTCCTGGTGGGGGAGCGAATGATAGGAGACCTCTTGTGCAGGGTATTAACCTTCCTATAGAAGAAGATCTAGTGGCAAGAGCTCAACTCAAGGATCTTTCCAAGATGAAAGGGCCATTATTTTATGGTTCGAAATAGGGTACATCAGTAGAAGCTTGGTTTCTGAATATTGAGCGATGCTTTGTGTTACATCATTACTTGAGTAACGTGAAGGTAAGATGGATAGTTATGCATTTGAGGGGATTTGGTTCCTTGTGGTGGGATCAAGAGTTGGAAAAGCTGGGCATTGATATTTCTCTAGTTACTTGGGAGCTCTTTGTAGAGCAATTCAAGGAGAGGTTTATGTGTGAATATTGGTGACAGGCCTGTGCAGAGGAGTTCTTTCAGATTATGCATTCTGGCTCTTCAGTGGAAGCTTATGAATGTAGGTTCTATGAGCTTAAGAAGTTTTTTGGGTAGGCTGAAAATGATAAGGCCGTGATAAAGCACTTCATCAGAGGACTTATGCCCAAGATTGGGGAGGAAGTGAGAACTTTCTGACCTTTGACTATGTAGGAAGCTTCGGAATGAGAAAAGCTGATTGAGATGAAGTCTAGCTATCATGGGGCTTCATACAAAACCAATATGAATCCACCTATTCTGGATGTCAGTAAGAGTCAAAATCCTCCTCAGAGTAGTTCAAAGTCAGGATTTTTAGGTGGAAAATTCAAGAAGACAAAGTTTGATAAGTACTCCAAGGATTCAAAATAGCCTAGGTCTTCTCAACCACCTCAGAGTGTGCAGAGTAATAAGCCATTTCCTAATCCTTCTGGTCAGAAGATGGGATTCAGGAAATCTGTTGAGTGTTTTCATTATGGACAAATAGGTCATTACCAGTCTTAGTGCCCTAACTAGGATAAGCCAAAGGTTGGACCTAAGCTAGCTAGGTCTGAAGTGACAATTGGTGATTCTGATAGGAACCACCATATCTTTGTAACCTTGGATCAGAAGCAGGCCGAACACTAGAACATGGTTATTGAAGATCAGGGTAATACTCAAGGTATGAAAGTATCTATTTTATTTGACTCTGGAGCTACAGACTCATTTATTTCTTCTGCTTTAGTTGCAAATAGTGGAATTCTTGTGGTTAGGGCAAGGAACAGATGGCTAGTGGGGTTAGCATCAGGATCCGAGGTGAACTTTGAATTGTTGCTCCTAACTGTAAGATTCGTATGAAATCTTTCACTTCTTCAACGAACCTTAGGGTTATACCTTTAGGATTGTATGATATAGTTTTGGGTATGAATTGGTTAGAACAACATCAAGCCATTTTGAATTGCAAGGATAAGACAATTCATTGCGTAGATGATCTTGGATTAGCTAGGGTTATTGCTGGAATCAAGAGACCCATCTCTTTGCAAACAATTTCTGCCAAGCAATTGGCAAGGTGTGCTCGAAAAGGTTGTAGTTTGTTTGCCATTTCAGTAAATGACTTAGAAGATTTCGTAGTTAGAGGTCCTTCTCTTGATCATCCAATCTTGTAGAGATTTTCAGATGTTTTTGTTGAGGAGATGCCTGGAATGCCTCTGAGAAGAGAAATTGATTTTTGAATCGATTTAGTGCCAAGAACGGAACCAATTTCCAAGACTCCATATAGAATGACAACTCAAGAGCTGGTTGAACTTAAATTTCAGTTAGAGGAGCTTTTGGAGAAGGGTTTGATTCGTCCTAGTGTTTTGCCATGGGGTGCTCCAGTAATCTTTATCAAGAAGAAAGATGGCTCCTTAAGACTTTGTATCAATTATAGACAGTTAAACAAGGTCACTATTAAGAACAAGTATCCTTTGCCTAGAATTGATGACTTGTTTGACCAGGTCAAGGGTGCTCGAGTCTTTTTGAAGATTGATCTGAAATTTGAGTATCATCAACTTAGAATCTAGGAAGATGATATTTATAAGACAGCTTTTCGCACTAGGTATGGACACTACGAATTCACAGTAGTACCTTTTGGGTTAACAAATGCACCTTCGGTATTCATGAGCCTAATGAACGGTGTGTTTAGGACTTACTTGGACAAGTTTGTAGTGGTTTTTTTGGATGATATTTTGGTGTATTCTAACTTTACTGAGGAGCATGAGCAGCATTTAGAGCAAGTTTTGGAATGCCTTCGTAGGAACAGACTGTATGCTAATCTTGAGAAGTGCAAATTCTTCAAATCAGAGATTTGTTACTTAGGACATATCATTTTAGGGGATGGAATTTCTGTAGATCCATCCAAAATTTGGGCTATTGTTGATTGGCCAGCACCTACGAATGTGTCCGAGGTTCAAAGTTTCATGGGCTTAGCAAGCTATTACCGCAAATTTGTGTCAAACTTCTCCAGAATAGGCATCCTATCACATCTCTTCAGAGAAAAGGGAAGAAATTTGTGTGGACTGATGAGTGCGGGGTAGCATTTTAGAAACTTAAGGAATGTTTGACCAGTGCACCAATTCTAGCAATTCTTGATTCTGCTAAGGAGTTCGTGGTTTGCACTGATGCATCTTTGGATGGTATAGGGGCAGTGTTGATGCAAGATGGATGTGTTATAGCTTATGAGTCTAGAAAGCTTAAGAATCATGAGGTGAATTACCCTACTCATGATCTTGAACTTGCTGCGATTATGCATACTTTGACCAAGTGGCAACATTTTCTTCTGGGTCAACGATTTGAGTTACATTCTAACCATCGAAGCCTTTAGTATCTTTTCACACAACCAGACCTTAGTGCTAGGCAGCGAAGATGGATGGAGTTCTTGTGTGAATACGACTTTGAGATTAGATATGTGCAAGGGAAGGAGAACGTGGTGGCTGATGCACTTAGCAGAAGGTGACATGAATTATCTTCTTTGATCCTAATAGTGGATATTAAGGATAAGATTTTGCAGAACCTTTCTACAGATCTTTGGTTTCAGGATGTTAAGGCTATTATGGATAGTGGCAGCATCTTGGAAGGGCATTTTGAGGGGTATTTAGTGAATCCTGAAGGTTTACTGCTATATAGAGGGAGTGTGTATGTTCTTGTGTTGGGTGATTTGAGAAATCTGATTATGTTTGAGTCCCACAAAGCACCATATTCGGCTCATTCGGGTGTCAAGAAAATGCATGCTGACCTTAAGCAGTATTACTATTGGCCTGGAATGAAGAGAGACATAGCATATTTTGTGGCTTGTTGTTTGGAATGTCAGCAGGTAAAGGCTGAACATAAGCACCTTGCGGGATTATTGCAGCCGCATAGTATTCCAGAATGGAAATGGGATACCATTTCTATAGATTTTATTACTGGATTGCCTAGTACAGCTCATAGGCATGATGCTATTATGGTGGTAGTGGACCAATTTTTTAAGGTTTCTCATTTCATTCCTGTTAGATCATCCTATAATGCAACAACGATTGCCAAAGTATATATGGAACAGATTGTTAAGTTACATGGAATTCCTAAAAAGATTATTTTAGATAGGGATCTAGTGTTTACTTCATCTCTTTGGAAATCCATGCAGCAAGAGTTCGATACTCAGCTGAATTTCAGTTCAGCTTATCACCCAGAGACAGATGGACAAACTGAATGTGTCAACCAGATTCTGGAAGACATGCTTAGGATGTACGTAATGGATAGACATAATAAATGGGAGGAGTATCTACACTTGGTTGAATTCACATATAATAATGGATATCACAGTTCCATAGGTATGGCACCATTTCAAGAATTGTATGGTAGACCTTGTAGGACACCTCTTAGTTGGGATAATTTGGAGGACAGGACTCTTTTAGGACCTAATATGTTGCAAGATTTGGAGAAGCAGGTTAAGAGGATCAGAGAGCACCTTATTACTGCTCAAGATAGACAGAAGAAATACGCTGATAAGCATAGAATTGACCGTCAATTCTTGGTTGGTGATAAAGTGTTTCTGCAAGTAAGACCGCGTAAGAGTCCAATTCGTTATGGAAAAGGATCCAAGTTAGCACCATGATTTGTAGGTCCGTTTGAAATTCTGGAATGGATTGGACCTGTTGCCTACAAACTTGCCTTGCCACCGAGTCTTTCACGCATTCATAAGTTTTTCATGTTTCAATTTTGCGTAAGTATATACCTAATATTGCTCATGTGCTTGACTGGAAAATTTTGTAGATTTTGGATGGTCAAATCATGCTGGAACTAGTACAGATCATGCAAAGCAGAACTATGAGTTTAAGAGGAAGAGAAATAAGGCAGGTAAAGGTCCTATGGGATCCCAATGATGAATTATCTACTACCTAGGAGGACACTGAAATGATGAGAGTAGCTCATCCGCACTTGTTTGCTGACTTCCAGGAGAAAGTCGAAGCCTAGTGGGGGAGGGTGTCATGCCTGCCCACTACTTCAGTTTTACTACATTTTAAGACTTTGTGGTTATAAGTTCTTTTTGGATGATTATGTTTCTATTTCTGTAGAACTTGGGTTTACTAATGTCTTTGGGACATGTGACTGTTGCTGGATAAAACCTTTCTATTTTAGAATTATTCTATTTTAAGCTTTGATAGAGATATTTATGAATCTGGCAAACTTATGATGTATTTAGAATTAATGTCTGATGGTTCTAGTTTTAAATGATATTGTTGTATATTGTCTTCAGGTAGAATATGACTGAAAAAACTTTTGAATTAAGTTCAGATTTTATGGTTATTGCTTTCAGATTTTGTTGAATATTAGCATATTGATTATGATTATCGTGTTTTAAATCAATTGCTAATTTAAAATGGGGTTTAAAAACCCGCAGTGGTTATTATGGATGTGTTTAGCATATCATATTTGCAAAAACAAAGTTTATTAACCTAAAACCCTAAAGGGTTTCACATACATTATGCTTAAGGTAATATGTTCATTGTTGTTTTTAAACATGGTCAATATTGTGGTGGTGGCTATGAGATAGCCGTATGCATGGCATTCTGAGAGATGCAAGTTTATTCATTTCATCTTTATGTGGCTTTTATTGCATTAAAGGCCTTGGTCAGCCAGTTTGGCGTGAATGAGATTTTTGTTGTGCATGGCCAAAAATTGAGTCATTTTCCTCTGTTTTGATTTACATTTTTGTGTTGTTGCTAGAGTTTCAACAATATGAGGGGTTTCATTTGGAAGGAAATTCTTGCATATGAAATTGAGAAAAGGGAAAACTCATTGGGAGTTATATTGCGGTTGGACATTTGGATTCTGTTGCTATCCTTCATTGTGGAGATTGTAGTCAGTTTGGGGCTTTGGAGTCAAGCTGTATTTCAGAGCTTTGAGTTGAGCATTTTTCCATCTACTGAGTTTTTGAGGTAGGGGGCCTCTCTTAAACCCTATCTTAATTCTATTGTGTATGGAATTGTAGTTTATGATTGTTAAAATTTGGTTTGTATGAAGATTTATATCAACACCCAAGTGTGGGCGTATGCAGAGTTCGATAATGAAGCTGTCGAGTTGTGCATATTTCCATACTCGAATGTGGATATTTGAAAACATAGTTTGCAGTAGTGTGTTGGTTTCATGTTGTAGAAATGTGTAATGTTATGAGGTTGTGGCTTCCATAGAGCCGAGTTCATGGTGTTTAATTTTTTGGTATGTGTATTAGTTGATATATGGTTAACATCAACATCAAACTTTAAAGTATATGCAAAGCTTGGGAAATTCATTGCTAAGTTTTGTTTGTATTTAGAATTGGGTGTGAGGACGTTGGAATTTACGGATTATTGTGTTGCACCTGGATGTGTTCTATATTGTGGTAATATGATTAATTTGAGAACAGACATTTGATGAAACAGTTATAAAAAATAGTTAGCATGAAACTCAAATTAAGTTGTATTGGTAGTTGTCAATGTAGTGTTATTGCAAGTTCGTTATGAATGTCAACGGTCGATGCTATGGAAATATTTTGTGTTTGAATTACGTATCATTAATATTAAGAGATCATATGAAAATTTGAAATTCAATAATTTGTTGTTAGTAATATCAGTCGTGACATTTTGTCAAACAGTTATGTGGAAACTTGAAACAAGTAGTAACATCTCTGTGACAACATAGTTTCTTATTATCATATGGAAATTGGTAAAAGGGTTCAAGTTATACTAGCTGATGTTTAATTATTAAACACGTGATCTGGTTTCATTTCAAACTGTATGATAGTTGTAAATAAGATAGTTGATGATTACTTCTTTGGCAAAATAGACATTTAGTTAAATAGTTTGTTTACAATCTTAATACATAGTTAAATTTTCTTTTTGTTAATTTAGGTCTATCATAGTTAATGACAAACTAAATTGTACCAGTGGAATAGCCGAGGTTCTGTGTGAACGGATACTTTGATTTGAATATACATTTCGAGTTTTGTTTGTTGTCGAGACTATAGATATCTTATGCATTTAAATAAGTAGAACTTAAAATTTGGAGTTTGGTATTAAGATAAATGACTGTTTAGCATTAATAATCCAGTTTTATTTGTTTGAAAATATTTTTATTAAATTGAACAGTTGTTCAAATGAATGTTGTGGGAAACTATTATAAGGTGCAGTATGTGATATTTTATTAATGAATTTAGGTTGGTAGGGGTTGTAATAAATGCCATTATATACTATGCTGAATGGGATTGAGATATCAATCATGGGAAATCATTTGAATGTGAATTGGAATTATTTTTATAATGATGTTTTTCTTTCCATTATTGAATTGAAGATTGTTCTTAATGAAAAGATGGATTAATGATATATGTTTGATAAGAATTTCATATTGAACAAGAATATCATAAGCATTTTGATTTGTATCTTGGTCATTTTGAAGTTACGTATAGATGGTTTGGTGAGCAGGAAATTAATGTATAGTATGAAGATTTTGTATGTATCGTTGAGCTGAGACAATAGTTCAATTATATTTGCATGATCTTGATATTATAGGTTTTATTTATGATGTTAAAATTATCTATATTTACCTTTGAACTTGGCAGAATAAGATGTGTTACAAATGGATTAAAGGATGTAGTATCATGTTGTATACTGATGTTAGATCTGTTGCATGTACATTCTTTTGTAAATCTGTTTGATGTGTATTTTAAGAATAGCTGTGATGAACATATATCGAGGTGGCTGAATTTGGTTTATCCTATTCAGTTAATTAATTCAGTGATAACCTTAAAATGAATGGGGTGGGTTAATTACATATAAAAGATAATTGGCCTTACCTATGACTTATACCTATATGGTTAAGTACGGAGAACAAGGCATATCTCTATTCTGTCATTGACAAGTATAATAGAGAATACCGTTATGTGTTGACTATGAGCATACCATACATGGATGCAGAATCTTAGTGCCATAACGATGACACCTCAGTATATATATGATTCATTTACGAGTTATTCTTAGTGCGAGTTTAATTTTGCATTGATAAGTAAATGTTTACTTCTTTCATATTAATTATGGAACTGCACTATGTTAAGTGGATCAGATATCTGCATTATGGTTATGTATATGTCATTCTAACATGTATGCAGGTAGATTATGCTTTTCAACTCAGTGTGTACTGAGCCCCCTTTTTGTGTTGTGTTGCATTTCTGTATGTTTTCAAGTGCATCAAGTTGATTAGCGAGTAGCTAAGGATGACTGTTGAAGTTACTTCTTAAAACAACATTTAGGGTCATTATGTTGGACATTAGTGATTAAGAAAGATGTTGTACTTCATTATTGTACTAAACTCTATATGTATTAACATATTAATGGAAACATATTTGGATGATATCATCTTTCATTTTGAGGTTTTCAGATTGAGAGTGGTTCAATCTATGTATTTGTACTTGTATTAAGTTGTTATAATAAATAAAAAAATTATTGCGTTCATTGTATTTGTTTTGGTTTCAAATTTATTTTCTTATGCTTAGTGTGGCATTACAACAATTATGTATGCATTTCAGTTCTAGAGATATATTAGATGTAGATGTTTATTCTTGAGACGTATACATGTATATATATATATACATGTGTTATTTCTTTTGTATTATAGTAGAACATTCTTCATGAATTAGATTATAGCTTTTAAACTTTAAATTTTATTGTGATCATTATATAAAATAATCAAATTAACTTCTCTAAATACCTACTTCAATAGTTAAATATTCAAAGAAGTTCCAAATTGATCTATGAACCTAATTAAAAAATTTGAAAAATAATAATAGTTTGTCTAGGTGATTGAATTGAATTAATATAGGTGCTTAAAACTACTAGAAATTAACCCAAATGATTTAGATTATAAATTTATAACATCATATTTATTTGTAATCATTATATGAAATAAACAATTAGTAGGACTAAAGATCCATAAATTTGGTAAATCAATTAGTAGGAATAAAGATACAAATTTGCTAAATCAATTAGTAGGAACTTAGAAAGATACATATTTCTTAAATTATCAATTAGTAACTTGCTAAAGATAAATATTAGTTTTATGTGGATAAAAATATGTTAATTAGGTAAGCTCATACATTATTTTAGAAAACTTTTACAAAATATAATATTTAAAAACATATTAATTTAAACTAATTTAAACTAAGAGTATGACCATAGACAATAAACTAACATTAATATATAGTTTTTTAATAAACTAAT
>CM053792.1:254115004-254272504 GCA_028749045.1 Cupressus sempervirens | reverse complement strand
AGCCTCAAGCTCAACCACCAAAGGGATCAATAACTTCTCCCACCCACCTACAAATCTAGAAGCTCCTAACTCAACCCACACTATGGTTAAACACTAAGTGTAGGTGAGGTAAGGCAACTCATGGTAACCACTTGCAATTTTCGCACAAAGGTAAAATGAGATGTTTTGAGTGATCTCAAAAGTCAACAAAAGGGGCTTAGGGGTTGGAAAAGACCCCCAACCCATACCCATACCGCTTGGGCATAATTATTTTATGTTTTAAAGCCTTAGAAATAGGTTTGGAACCAAACAAAAGCTAGGAAATAATTAGGACCAACTAACAAATCTAAAAAATGTAGATTAAGCAATAATCTAGATTAGGGGTGACTAAACTCAATTAAGAAACAAATTAGCAAAAAGACACTAACTTAATCCGACTTAGGTCCAAAGGTTACACAGCTAACCCTAACTAGCATGCTGAAGAGCATATGCAAATTCATGAGTGTCAAGTGACACTATAAGAATACAGTTACAAACATTAACATTTACTGATCATAGAAAGATACATTCATACATCTCACAATACAATTAAGATACGAACAACATGGTTTTCACGAATGGCACATAGGGATCAGTTTTGTTTCTCCATTAGATTCTCTGACTAATAAATATCCTGCACACTCATTGCACACATCAGTAGCTCAAGAAAATTTTGTGCATATATATATATATATATATAACTTATCAGGAAAATCACATAACTCAAAACATAATGCTTCAATTAATTAACTATTTAATTCATTTCTACTCACATTTAATCATCAGTAATTACATAATCAATATGATATATAACTTGTTCATTAATTCGGATTAAGTATGAGAATAATCATTGTTAGGCATGCATATACCTAAACATCATAACATCACCAACAATGAATATTGAACTATCTAAATGCATAAAATCCTAATCATTAAGGTAACACAATCAATAACATCATCATTAAGTGAAACAACTTGTATTATTGTTAGTGCAAATTAATGTTTAAATAGTTGAGATAACATAGTAGTTCTCCAATCTTAAGTATTAAAGCATGGATGTATCTGTTGGTCTCAATTTTCATTAGGACATCTAAAACCTACAACATTACTCCATATCCGTTCAAATATCCTACAATAGATTTGACAGAGAAATTCATAGTTAATAAGTACATGCGAGGAGGGACCTTACATCCTCCCCCACTAGCCTTTGACTTCCTCCTGGAAGTCGCACAACTAAAATGTTCATTCTATGCTAGCCCTTATTTGGACTTATTCCAAGATTTACTCTTATTAAAAGAATGATTACTAATTAACATACATACATAGGGAGATAACATATTTGTTTGATTACCGTTGTTAAAAGAGAAGTTCAATCCAAAATTCTGATGTGGTTACATTTTCCAGGGTCAATTATTCCTTAAAACATATCGGTCATATATAAACAACATTCCAAAACTAGTATAACATACTTATTAAGTCTCTAATAAATATAATATCAAAGATATGCCATATTCTACACACCTACTCACCAAGGTAACATCTGTACGAGACTCCCCCAACTAGGTTTTCATAATAAGCAACTTGGCTCTCGATTGAGGTCAAACACTTTTACTTTAGGGTCTCCACAAGATACTGATTCTTGATATAATACTAATCAATCCATCGCTACACATGCACCTTTCCATCTAGAAGTCCATTTGGTTAGTTTCGTAACCTTATCTAGTTGTATGCTTGGGTGCAATTCCATCACTCATAACAGTCAACAAATATCCACAACCATATACTCGAAGTCTTGGGAGAGGGTGGGGCATGAATACTCTCACTGGTAACCTCATACCCTATTGTTACACATCCACTTAATTGTCAAGAATCCCTTTGGTACGCTCATCATATGTCACTTTGTCAATAAAATTCACAAGAAAGTGCCTCAAAATTTAAATTCAACATCAAGGATGAAACATCCAATGCAAAAGTCTGAAAACACAAGAAATAAAGAGTGGCCACAATCGTAAAATTTTAATCAAAAAATAAAGTCATAACTAAGAGGTAAAATAAAAATCATCAATAGTACAGTTGGCTAAATAGCCCCACATCACACTAATGGAAAAAAAGAAGAACATTAAGAGTACCAAAATATGAAATCAGACAAATAAGGAAATAAATCTAATCACTTAAAAAAATTTACATTATTGACATAATGTGGTCCTACCAGGGTTATTGAAGAAAAAGAGGAATCTTAGGCCTTCCAAACATTGTAGGGATCTTGAATAGAAATTAGACGGTGGTCTAAAGACCATGTTGCTCAACCTATGAATGATCCACATACTAACTACATAGCTCACTTTATCGACATCACCCTATGATTAGGGTTCTATTCCTCATAGTAGTTGAGATACTCTCTTTCTTTGTACATTCCTTACTAACTCTTTAGAAAGTCTAACCTTACGACATCATATAATAATTCATTACTATATAAACTTAAAACCATAGTCTTATTTATAAAAGAAAACATATCTAAAAATTTCATAAAGTTTGATTTAAAACAAAGATACACTTACATGCTACAAACATTAATTGTAATTTAGACCTATAATCTATACAGCTTAACTATTTTAACTATTAACCACTAAAATGCCATTCAAAAGAATTACTAATAAGATATTGATGCCCTTTACTTAATATAGCATTAATATCAAAACAAAAATAATTTACTAATCCTATCAACAAATTCCTAACATAAAAACATCCTAACATAAATATTCTATTATTTAACTTAATAATAAGCCTTTGCACTACTTATTATTAAGTAATACTAAAAAAAAATATTAAAAAAAAAAACTATACTAATAATAATTACCTAACAATTAAAATATTTTACACCAAAATTAAAAATTAAAACTTAAAACCATCTCCTAACTAACTTAAAAACATATCTCATACTCACATAACTTTTACTAAATAATAAACAAATAATACAACTAACTAACTTCGTAACATCTAAAATTATTTACTAAACTAAAATCTAACATGATCTAATTAAATAAATTCAAAACTAACTAATACCAATCACTTCATGCTAACCTATTTACATAGCACCTGTCAACACATTTACACAAGGAACCCCCTTTTTGTATACAATTTACTATATTTACTTATCCAAGCCTTTTATTTAAAACCATTATTCTTTAATTAACAACTTTAAAATAAATAAAAATTTAAAAAAAAAGAAAAAAAAACTATTTAACTAATACTAATTAATTCGTATTAACCCATCTAACACTCAAATCTCACTATACTTTATAACACTAAAATTGTAAAATAACAAAACTAACTAAATTTTAAAACTTTATAACAATACTTAGTAACCTAACCCTTATACTACCCTAAACATGCATTTAAACCATAGTGATTCAGAATTATGTCACAACAATGTAAAAAAAATACTTGGAAACTAAGCCATACAAGTCTGAGAAAGATTAAAAATGGAGTTGTGTGGGTTTGCAGCAGTTTTAAGTGTTTCGTACATGTCTTGAGGAGGTTGTATCAGTTCTGAAACTAAGTTTTGTGCAGTGTATAACTTAATTCGTTTTGAACCATTGATCTAAGCGTCTTAATAACAAGTAGTAGTTTCATTATGTCCCATGCATTACAGGATCTGATACCAAGGATGTTATATCTGTCATCAACTTGAAATCTAGAAATGTAATGAATTTGGACTGAATTATATCTTCTCATGTAACATGTTACTCTCTAAGTTAGAACTAGGTTACAATTGGAATTTACAAATCTTACGATAAATATTTGCCAAAATAAATTTAAAATAACTTTAAGACTTTATAATTAAAAGTTGATTATAATAAGAAATTCATAATTTAATGCTCTTATCTGCAAAACCATTCTCTGATTATCCCATTGAAAAGGGGTAGAAATAATTGTGGCTATGTATCAATAAGAGTGAACAACAAGGTTTCTAAAAGACAAGCATCTAAATTCTGTAGCCTACAAGTTCCAATATGCAAAAAAAAACAAAAATCTTATTTTTATTTATGTTCCTTTCCACCATATCAGATGAATATGCTAACTACAAACAAATTCGATATTGTCCTCTCAATAATTAATGCAAATGGTAATCAATAGCTCGTTGGATTATTTTCAAACGTTTGTCTCCTACCAACTTTTGTCTACAACTACATTGTTATACTCTGCCTCAGCTTTTACTCTTAACTAGATCTACTTATTTATATCCAACATGGCCATAAATCGACTCATCTCCCAAAACTGACGGTGCTTCTCAAAGGTTCCACCGCACTAACCGAGGCCTCTCAATGTGCTCATCTAAGTTTGTAGGCCACTAGGGAGCTTGGAGTAGTGTGCCAAGGTGAGTCATCCTTTATGCATCGTAAGGGAGGTTGTAAGATTGCATGACAAAGGAAGAGGATGATACAATGTCATACCCCTAATTACCAATGAAACATATTACTCTCCTTGCCAAGCAAAGAATGGCTTGTGATACAAAAATGCTTGGATAAATGGCCATAATATCATTAGTCTTCAGAAGGAAGATGGCGATTGCATTTGAATTCATTAAAGTGAATCCTCCTCTCTTCAATCACACAATGTCACCCAACGACCATCTCCATCTCTAAACATCTTCTACAAATATTTTCTAAAAAAAAAAAAAAACGCTGCACATTCTGCTCACAACCCACAACCCACCTTTATATTCTTCCACATATTTTCAATTATTACAGACGTGCATTCCCAAAATGGCCCATTCAGAGGGTCGACTAATCCATTCTCTAATCATCAACAGTGGATTCAATTTTTTTTCTAGAGATGCATTAATCAAAAGAAACTAATGAGCATGTATGTGCAGTTCTATACTTCTCTGGATTCATGCGGGACTGTTGGATGCTCGATGAGACTATTTGCCCTACTGGCCAGATTGTTGCCATAGACTAATGGCCCGATTAGGATGCATTTGAACAATATGCCAATGTGCTTAACAGTACAAAGAGTTTTTGCTTTTAAATTTTTATTTTTTCAGAAGCGTACGAAAAGAGATAGGTCATTTATGCGCTGATTGGATGTCTGTGGGAGAAATGACTGAATGACATTGCTTCTCATGAAATGTGATAATTGCAACTTACAGAAGGCATGGGTACTATTACGAGGCATTGATCAATAATTAAATGCCAAAAAAAAAAGGTGATTTTATTATTATCTAGCATCCATAAGTACAATGAATTGACACATTTACAGACACCACACAAGTTGGTGATATTTTCAATGGGGTTGTACGTGGACAAAAATTGCCTCCTACTGGCACAACGTACTAACATAAACAAAACTTGCAAACTTTTAATTTCTTCCCAATTAGCTTTACTACCAACTTGCTCACTGTCCATTCGCCCATGTCAGTAAATCATATTTGGGGATCCCATGGGATATTTTGTTTAATGTAGATTTTATTGTCAATGCCTACGGAAAAATGAATGGGTGCAGTGTGTAGACTTAGAATAGGGGTGCAATAAGTTTAAAAGTTTATTAGATAAAGACTTAGGATATTTATGATTGAAATTTTTTTATTTTTTTTCATTTTTAATATTAATTAATTTTCAAAACGAAAATTTAGAGAATCTTCTAAGATTCTCTGTTCACAAAAAGGGAATGAATTATTTCCCCATACAAAATCCAGCATCCTGTAGATGCTTAATTTGCATATAAATTTTCCTCTTGTTTCTTTGAAAGCCTATGTATTTTTTTATTTTTATTTTTAAAAAAAAACTTATAGAAGTGAATTATTTTATCTATTTAGTATTATTTATGCTTTCATATCAATTTACCATTTCTATCTAAATATTTCAATATTAAGGGGTTTCTTACAATGAGCTTTTTGCTCCAAAGATGTAAAATTTTCACTAGTCCTATTTTTTTTTTAAGGGTGGGATTTTCAAACTTATTATATAGTCAAGGGGGATTTTTTTTAAAATTTGAATTATAACATAGTGTTTAAATGTCTTATTAATACAATAACATAAGATTATTTCCCCTTCCAATCAAATATGCAAATGCGAGAGGAGGTTTAATTTATAAAGTTTTGAACGTCCACACTTTACATGGACCCATTGTTGCCCCAGTGTTACGAAACCTCACTCTGATACCAAAATGTCATGCCCAAAATATGGGGCAAGAACACACAATTTTTTTATAGAAGTAATATATATATATTTTAAAGATAATAAGATTAAATGTATTAAACAAGTTCTCAAATAAATTCACTTAACTTCCTCACGCACATGTATAACTATAAAATTTAAACACAACACAAATGCAAATTTTCTTAACATATTTTAAACTTAAAATTGCATAGCTAAGTATTTATCAACATGTTATCTGATTAATCTAATTTAAACGAATGTGATTACGAATCATAAAAATGTGCAGTAAGGTAACACCATCACATCTAATTTTTTTTTTTTTAATTACATATGCAAAACTGAAAACAAGCTATAAGACTCAAAGCAAGCATATTACTCAAGCACCATTTTATTGGCAAACCTAATTCAAAGGCTCATCCGGGAAAGAACTAGGAAGAAAACTCGGCTTCGTTGCCATTTACAACAAAGTTTAAAATACAAAATACATAGGATATCAATCCCAATTACAAAAATTTAATTGAATTCTCTTCATGACCCTCATCAAGGGATTTATAATGTTTTCTGCAACACATCTCTAGAACCATGGAGGAACAAATATCTGATCGAGTGACAACCAAGCATGACCAAGAGACAATCAAACATGCATAATCATACATGGTTTACACAATAGGATTCACAATGAATCAAAACTAGGGAAAGGTGGATTCTTCCAACCAGGAGAAGTCAAGCACAACACCAAACAGATGCCCAATCGAGGCTATAAAACAAGAACTTCCGTTCTTCCATTTCAACATACCATAATCATACAAGGTTTGTGCTGACAGGTAGGGGCCCATAACACCCTACCCTTTCTCCCTCTTCTCATCTTGAGAAGAGACTCTACACTGGTTGGAGTTCGACTAAACAGACCTTTCCCAAAATTGGTCACTTCTGCCCTCTCCAAGGGTGAGTAATACCAAAACAACCATGCAAAAAAAATCTCAAAAATTGCAAACATAAACATGAAAGGAAATCATCCAAAAATAAAATGGTTTTCAAAGCTTCCCAACATACCCACAAACATACAAACATTGAAAAAACAACAAGGTAGCATAAGCATGAAACAAGAATAAAATCTGAACAAGGGAGATGAGAATTCCAACCTTCACAAAGAGGTAAAGGCAATGAAAAAGTTTGAGTAGAGTTTCCCTTTCCTTGCTTCAACCTTCAAGAACTCCTCTCTAAATGTAGAGATTGGATAACAACCTCAACTAGTCCAAGAAGAGCCTCTAAATAAGCCTCAAGCTCAACCACCAAAGGGATCAATAACTTCTCCCACCCACCTACAAATCTAGAAGCTCCTAACTCAACCCACACTATGGTTAAACACTAAGTGTAGGTGAGGTAAGGCAACTCATGGTAACCACTTGCAATTTTTGCACAAAGGTAAAATGAGACTTTTTGAGTGATCTCAAAAGTCAACAAAAGGGGCTTAGGGGTTGGAAAAGACCCCCAACCCATACCCATACCCCTTGGGCATAATTATTTCATGTTTTAAAGCCTTAGGAATAGGTTTGGAACCAAACAAAAGCTTGGAAATAATTAGGACCAACTTACAAATCTAAAAAATGTAGATCAAGCAATAATCTAGATTAGGGGTGACTAAACTCAATTAAGAAACAAATTAGCAAAAAGACACTAACTTAATCTGACTTAGGTCCAAAGGTTACACAACTAACCCTAACTAGCATGCTGAAGAGCATATGCAAATTCATGAGTGTCAAGTGACACTATAAGAATACAGTTACAAACATTAACATTTACTGATCACAGAAAGATACATTCTGTAATGATCCCATCTTTTGGCCTTCATGTTCTCCAAAGTCTAAGTGGAGGATAAGAAGAAATTAAATTAATTTCTTATAAAGTCATTCAATTAAAATTAAAAGGTGGCTTTATATTTAATTAATTATTGTATTACAAAGGAGATGCATCTAGAGTGTGTATTCATTATTGGAAAGGTGGAAGCCTCTAGAAGCACAATTAATTATTGCAAGAGAGGAGTTTCTAGAGAGTGCATTAATTATTGGATGGGGGAAGCTTCTAGAACTTGCAATTAATTAATGTTTTAGTTCTTTCTAGAAGGGTGAAGGAATAGGATAAATAGGGGCGAGAGTCTCATTGTTTAGCATGGGATTATTGTATCAAATGATTATGACTTGCATTTGATAACAGCTTGGATGTGTGAATCACGCTCTTTTTTGGCAATAGGGGATGTTCATTCTCTGTTGTAACATTCTAGATGTCATTCCCTTAGGGTTTGGCCTTTGGAATACATCTCTTTGTACTTGATTGCAGCATTTTCAGAATTAATATAATTTCAGCAGTTGGTTCAGCTTTTGGGCATTCCTGGGGTGTCCATTATAGTGATATCAGAGCTATTTCTAGGGTAACCATTACAGTGGTATTAGAGCTATTTCTAGGGTAACCATTACAGTAGTATCAGAGCTATAAGTCCTGCCATCCTGTGGAGATCATATAGATAGCCGGATAAAGATGTATATTAGTCCAGATCAAGATGTGATGTTTAGACAATTATTGGGTACATTAGAGAAGGGGCAACGTATGCAACAAGAGCAGAATAGGCGAATGGATATGATGTTGCAACTTATGACTAGAAAGATGGGCATCAACATTGATGATTTGTATGTTGCTCCAGAGCAAAAGGTAGTTGATTCCTCAGGTGGGATCAAGACATGTATAGAGCCAGCCAGTTATGATGTTGGTGATATGGGTGTTTCAGCGAAATCAATAGAAACATGTGCGCAAAGTCAGGAGACCACATATGAAGCTTTGTCGGGAGATGGTGTTGTAGTAATAGTGGGATTAGAAGAACATGAGGATACTATCATATCAATAGCCACTTCTGTGTCAGTTGAACCATCCAATGGGGAGTTTAATGGTATAAATGCAGTGGTTGATGTATTTTCGAATGAAGCCACACATGTTGATGATTATGAGTTTTCATCAACTACAAATTTGGTTCATTTTTCTATTGTAGTAGTTAATGTTGTTCCTATGTCCATATATTTCGATGCGGCAACACCTATTGTTGATACAGTTAACATGAGTACATATGGTTCACCTGCAGCTACATCTTTTTCAATGCATGATAGTGATAATATGCATTCAAATCCAATATATACTATGTGGATGGATACAAGGAAGAAGACATTTCATAGATATTCTATGGAGCCGCCTTCTGGTGACATTGTAATGGTTACCCTAGAAATAGCTCTGATACCACTATAATGGACACTCCAGGAATGCCCAAAAGCTGAACCAACTACTGAAATTATATTAATTCTAAAAATACTGCAATCAAGTACAAAGAGACGTATTCCAAAGGCCAAACCCTAAGGGAATTATGTCTAGAATGTTACAACAGAGAATGAACATCCCCTATTGCCAAAAAAGAGTGTGATTCACACATCCAAGCTGTTATCAAATGCAAGTCATAATCATTTGATACAATAATCCCATGCTAAACAATGAGACTCTCACCCCTATTTATCCTATTCCTTCACCCTTCTAGAAAGAACTAAAACATTAATTAATTGCAAGTGCTAGAAGCTTCCCCCTTCTAATAATTAATGCACTCTCTAGAAATTCCTCTCTTGCAATAATTAATTGTTCTTCTAGAGGCTTGCACCTTTCCAATAATGAATACACACTCTAGACGCATCTCCTTTGTAATACAATTATTAATTAAATTAATTAAATATAAAGCCACCTTTTAATTTTAATTGAATGACTTTATAAGAAATTAATTTAATTTCTTCTTATCCTCCACTTAGACTTTGGAGAACGTGAAGGCCAAAAGATGGGATCATTACAAGTCCACCCTCCTTGAAATTGCTTGTCCTCAAGCAATTAAGTAACATAATGAATGCCAACCTCCACCTAGATCCCAATTGAAGTAATATGTGATATCCATATGGACATTAAACAAACTAAAAATGAACATCATTAGGACCAACCACATGTCCTGCAAGTTAGCTTCCAAAACTTGTGCTGATGAAGTATAAGTTTGGATGTGACCAGAAGGTGGCTCCATAGAAGATCTATGAAATCTCTTCTTCCCAACTGCTGCAACACAAAACTGAATCTTTGTAGATGGTGAAAACAAAGCCCAAATCCACTCAGGAGAGTGAGCAATATCGACCGCAAACATCAAATTATCATAAGACAATGTGGCATCCATATTGAGCATAGTACTATTGCAGAAGTGAACATCAACACTTTGTTGATCAATAGTATAATATGACTCTATCACTATATTACTCACCTCATTAGCAATAATAGGTGTACAATGATCATCAAAGCACATATCTACAACTGTATGCATACTACTAAACTCCTTGTTGGATGGTTCAACGGACACAAAAGTGGCTGCTGATATGACAGTATCCTCGCATTCTCCTAATCCCATTATTGTTGCATCGCCATCCCCTGACAAAGCTTCATATGTGGACTCTTGACTATCACCAATAGCATAGCCTAGTGGTGTCTCGATCCCATCTAAAGAATCAACTACCTTCTACTTTGGAGCAACATACAAATCGTCAATGTTGATGCCCATCTTTTTGCCATAAGTTGCAACATCATATCCATTTGCCTATTTTGCTCCTGTTGCATATGACGCCCCTTCTCTAATGTACCCAGTAATCTAAATATTACATTTTCTTGATCTGGACTGATATACATTTTGTCAAACACTTTTCCCTCTATCCAGCTATCTATAAGATCTCCACAGGATGGCAGGACTAACAGCTTTGATACCACTGTAATGGTTACCCTAGAAATAGCTCTGATACCACTGTAATGGTTACCCTAGAAATAGCTCTGATACCACTGTAATGGACACCCAGGAATGCCCAAAAGTTGAACCAAGGCTGAGATTATATTAATTCTAAAAATGCTGCAATCAAGTACAAAGAAATGTATTCCAAAGGCCAAACCCTAAGGGAATGACATCTAGAATGTTACAACAAAGAATGAACGTCCCCTATTGCCAAAAAAGAGTGTGATTCACACATCCAAGCTGTTATCAAATGCAAGTCATAATCATTCGATACAATAATCCCGTGCTAAACAACGAGACTCTCACCCCTATTTATCCTATTCCTTCACCCTTCTAGAAAGAACTAAAACATTGATTAATTGCAAGTGCTAGAAGCTTCCCCCTTCCAATAATTAATGCACTCTCTAGAAACTCCTCTCTTGCAATAATTAATTGTGCTTCTAGAGGCTTCCACCTTTCCAATAATTAATACACACTCTAGATGCATCTCCTTTGTAATACAATAATTAATTAAATTAATTAAATATAAAGCCACCTTTTAATTTTAATTGAATGACTTTATAAGAAATTAATTTAATTTATTCTTATCCTCCACTTAGACTTTGGAGAACGTGAAGGCCAAAAGATGGGATCATTACACATTCATACATCTCACAATACAATTAAGATACAAACAACATGGTTTTCACGAATGGCACATAGGGATCAGTTTCGTTTCTCTGTTAGATTCCCTGACTAATAAATATCCTGCACACATCATTAGCTCAAGAAAATTTCATGCATATATATATATATATATATATATATAACTTATCAGGAAAATCACATAACTCAAAACATAATGCTTCAATTAATTAACTATTTAATTCATTTCTACTCACATTTAATCATCAGTAATTACATAATCAATATGATATATAACTTATTCATTAATTCGGATTAAGAACGAGAATAATCATTGTTAGGCATGCATATACCTAAACATCATAACATCACCAACAATGAATATTGAACTATCTAAATGCATAAAATCCTAATCATTAAGGTAACACAATCAATAACATCATCATTAAGTGAAACAACTTGTATTATTGTTAGTGCAAATTAATGTTTAAACAGTCGAGATAACATAGTAGTTCTCCAATCTTAAGTATTAAAGCATGGATGTATTTGTTGGTCTCAATTTTCATTAGGACATCTAAAACCTACAACATTACTCCATATCCGTTCAAATCTCCTACAACAGATTTGACAGAGAAATTCATAGTTAATAAGTACATGCGAGGAGGGACCTTACACAGTGAAGAATTATATCCAAATTCAAGCATGCAAAATTCATTTGAAAAGAAAACATTTTAAAAATATTTAATAAGTTTGGGAGGGGGGGATTATCCCTCCCTGATCCCCTTATATAAGCGCCGGTAGTCGAGCCTGCGGTCGCAGGTATTGTGACTGTCGTCGCAAGCCCTGCGACGGAGGCTAGACTGCACTGCTCGGTCGCTTGACAGCGATGTTGTCACTGTTAGCCGTAGTATGTAATACGTGCATATTTTTTTATAATAACGTAGGTAAAAGTTATAATGCAATTTGTGATTCATTTAAAAATATTAAGTGATGATTATATGTTATTATATATATATATATATATATATATATATATATATGTATATGTATATATATATATATATGTATATGTATATATATATATATATATGTATATGTATATATATATATATAATTAATTGTTATATATGTATATGTATATATATATATATATATTATTAATTATTATATGTGTGTATATATATATATATATATATATATATGAAATTTTTAATATTCAAGATTTTAAATAAACATAGTTTTAAATTATCATTTTATTAATAATGTTTGGTGATAAAGTTCTATATCGTTATTTTAGAATATTTTAATAATATTCGTCAAGTTTTATTGTTAGTTTAAATGCATAGTATATTATTAACTAATTTAATTAAATCCAATTTAATTAAGATTAGTTAATAATTGAAAGAAATTAATTCATTATAAAGATAATGAGTCTTAATAAGCTTGGAATAAAATCCATTGAAGGATTGTTAGTTATAGTGATATTGGATTGATAAGGAGTTATTGTTATATTATAACATTGTTATAACATTGCTACGATTTGAGTTATTATGTATTATTAAATAAATTATTGATATACCTTAATGGTATTAAGAGTTAGTCAAATATTAGCTAATGAGGTTTATGGAAGGTTCTGTAGATCGATTAATAATAGTTTTGATGAGTTTATTATTTATTAATGTTTGTTGGGTCTAACAAACTATTAATAAATAATAGTATAAATGGTTTAAATAGTTATCAATAAATCCGATTAGAGTTAATCTAGTAGAGATTATTTAATGATTGAAGTTTTGTAAAAGATATTAATTTTTGGATTTGGAGTATAGTTGATTTTTAATTGATATTCATTGAGTAGATAATATAACTATGTTATTAATAATTAAGTTGTATGATAGAGTCTTATTTGAAATGATTATCTATAATACGAATTTGTTAAGGGAATATTAGTATTCTTTGAAAGAATGACGAATGTGGTCATTATATAGATTTATTAATAAGATATAACTTGTTATTTATATTAGAGAATTGGATTATGGTTGGCCTTTAACTTACAAATTATGACTAGTTATTAATTGGGTCGTTGATATGGATATGTAATTATTAATTAAATTAGTTAATTAGAGTTGATTAATTTAATTAATAATTAAGTTATGTAATAGAATTTTAATTGGTAAGTTAATATTGATTTCTCTAGCGAAGATGTAAAGTATTTACATTTAATTTGATAAGTCTTATTCTAATGACTTAAATAAAGATTTTGAGATATTTTAATGGTTGTTAGTGATGGTTTAATCAAGAGACTTAAGATTTAGTAATATTCAATTGAGTTTTAATTAAATGATATAGGGTCATGGATTGTGAACCTATGTTAACTGATTGATTTAATTGATCATTTTAATAAAGTTATAATCTTCTTATCCGAAGATTGATAATTGGCTCTCTTATAATATAATGAATATCGATTCTTGATTTATGTTGAAAGTTGAAGTAACATTAAAGAAGAGTTAATCAACTAGAATATGGATCTTAGTTAAATAAAGAGAACAAGTTAATTAAGGGTCAATGATGATCAGTTTAATGAGTAAAGTATTTACCCTTAAGCTATTCTTAGAATATTATTTTAAATAATGAAAGGATAATGCTATCAGGGAACAAACGAGTTGACTTGTAGGTCAAATGTTTACTCTTAGACACTTGAAGTATACTTGCAAATAGAAACTGAAACCTTCACACTCAATTTAACTATGTGATTTTAGTAAACTAAAACATGTGTTTGCATTGTGTATTGTATATGCTATCTGTTTTGGGTTTTGGGTTGACTAGTATTGACCAGTCTTAGGTTGTTACCAGAGGCTGGGGTTATGAGATGTGATGGCATGTTGATCTTATTTTGGTCTCAATATTTCTAAACCCAACCATGGTTATGTGATCGTATGCTCTATGAAATGTTTGTGTTTACTGATTGTTATTGCTTTTCAGTCTTCATGTGTGAAGCTGAGATGTACGTGTATGAGACACTTGAGCTAATCATTTTTGAGTCATCGATCAGTTATCCTTGGATTATTTTCTAGTCACCATGATGGGACTGAAGTGTTGATTTATTTCTTGATGATGTCATGTTGTGGCATGTTTTGACTCAACCATTTTGGAGTCTTCGATCAGTATGATTTGAGATATATTTTGGTTATTGAGAACCAATGGATACTTTTGATTATCAGTGATACCTTCAGTTGCCAATAGAGAACTGTTGTGGTCATGATTTTCTATGGATGCTTTTCAGATGCTCATGGAGATTTGATACTTTTATTCTAGATATTTGATGATTCTTATTGTGGATTATCTTTTGGTATTTCTTTCCAGTCGCTCATATAGGACTAGGGTGATTTTATGATTCCATGAGCTTAGGGTAGGTTATCTACTTGTAGTGTTGGGAAGTGGCTTGCAATGGGGGTCGAGGCCCTAAGTGGCTGCCAGGGTAACTCATTGTAAGTTTTGTTAATAAGTGATAACATTTACACACTAAATGGGGATTAAATGAACCTAAAAAGATAATTGTTTTGGTTCTCGCCCATGCCTCGAGTGCTTGTATAGACTAGGATGGGAGTAGAGAGAACGCTTGGTTGTGACCTTGCATTCCATAGTATGCCTCGTCAGTATGAGAGGATACTAGTGGTCGCATGAAGATCAGTAGGGACCCATGGAGTTTAGCTAACTGCCAGGGTAACTTTTACATGATATATGCGATGACACTTTTTCGCTTGCACAGTAGGTTTCCTACATGTCGTTGTGCGCCTCTAGGAAGTAGATGTCAATTTTGTGATTAGAACCTTTAAGTTAGTATACTTTTAGGATTCTTGGACATAGAGAGTATTTGTGCTATGTGATTTTGATAGCATGTATGGGACTTGAGATTATCTCCTCAACACGGTGGGAGTGGACCACTTAGGTTCCACGTGGTTGGGTGGTAGTGTTTTTCCACTCTTATCATTTGAGATCTGTTTGAGACATCGTAGCTGATGCATTCTTGGTTAGTATTTATCTTCATTATGTTTTTGGATCATTATGATAGATGATATACCTTATGATGGATGTATTTATCTGGTATGTATCCTTTCATTGTTGATTAGCATATGTTAGATGAGGTTTCTTATGCTTTACTTTGCATGTTAGTAGTATGTTAGGAGTGACATTCCTACTATGTTAATACTGATGATCTCTTCAGTGCTTTTGGATGTTACGCACGGAGGGATGGCTAGGATCCATGATGGTCTAATGATGCTATTTACGGTTGGGAGGAACTGCGCACTTAGTTATTTATGTTTGTGATGTATGGTTATCTTTTATGATGGATGTTTATATCTTTTGTGATGATGTATCATGTATTGTTTATGGTTTCATTTACTTTAATTGCATCATGGATTAATATTGGATGATGATGTACTTTATTTACATGGATGTTTATTCTTTTAAGCCTTTCATACTCTGAGACATGTATAGTGGATGATTGAGTAATCAGGAATGTAATTTAAGAATGTTGGACTTTTCAATATTATTTCATGTGGATGGAGTATTAGATGGAATCATTAATATTATTTAATTTAGATGTGATTCAACGTTAAGGGATACATGAAGAATGTAACCTATTATATATGTTATGTTTACTTTTAGTTGGATGTTACTATTGCTTCTGCGAATGTTATGAATGGTTTTACTTTCATGTTTTAAAAAAAAAATTGTTTGGCAAACGTAGTGATATTTTAGATTAATTCTTTGGATCCCTTGGCGGGGAATTACACAATTATCTATACTCATGACTGAATGTAAGGAATGTGTCTTTTCTATCCTCTTGCAACCATGCATGTTTTTTCTATTAACACCTGAAAATTCTATAAATTGAAAATATGGAAAAATTAAATTTAAACTTCAATGAATTGAAAAATAAAACTTAATAATAAAATTCTATAACTTAATTGCATAAAATTTAAACAAATGTACACATCCATAACTGTTATCTCCCAAAAGACTCTATATGGTACCTGTCAACTTGTTGTTGATGATGTCCTAACCTCATCTAATGCAAAATGTGTCTTACACCATTCAACAACATCATGTGCATCATTTACATGAAGTCCCTGATAATTCACTTGATACTTTTGCAAAGAATGTTTGATGCAAGCTCCAACACCATCATGTTCACCTTTTCCATGGCCACTCTTGAAGAAATTCCATATGTGTTTTATATTCTCATTGTGATAATATCTACATAGTGCATAAAATGGTCTAGATGATTTGAACTATGCGGCACATCCATCAGACCAAATGTAATATTTATCAACATTTATGTGTATTTCTTTCAAATAAGAAAAGAACATATTGAAGCAATGTTCTACATAGTGAATGTCATGTTCTTTATCATTATTTATATAAAAATAATATTCATTTTTAATTACTCACAATTTGAACTATACTCTGAACACCATCCAAATCTAACTGTGCATGTCTATAACAAACATGTACCATAATAGTGACCTACTTAGAAAAGTAATATTATGATTGAATTTCTTTTTGATGAACAAAGGAATAGTTCTTTGCAAAATCAACAACTGATACAATCGTTCCAAGTGGAAAATTATCTCTCAAAGTTTGAAATTGTTGTGCTTGCCACTTTGCAAAAAATGCATGACCAATATAAGGTTGAATCAAATTCTTAAATCTATCCATAAATGTTAGAATAGGTAACTCCTCTTCAACATATTCCAACCTTTTTGCCTCTTTCTCCAACTTTGTTTCATTCTTGACATACTTGTAAATTTTAGAATTCAATTTTTTTGTTATATCATTATTTTCAAATTTCAAAAGAAATAGAGCCAATTCACCACATGTTTCACATAATCCTTTGATGCAATTTATTTGACCAGTTGGATCATCTATTTTGTCACATAAAATGGATGATATAAACTCACTTCTCCTACTAGTAGTAGCATGAAAACCATATGTGTCTTCTAAAAACTTTTGAAATAACTAATAGTGGAGATCAAACTCAATATGATGATGACAACGACATGTTTCAAACACTTTGTTTGACCTCACAAAGTACGACTTTAATTTTTCAAACAACGTTTGCCCAACTTTTACATTCGGATGTTCACTAAAAAATGACACATATAACTCATGCTATGTTGTGTCCAACCAATGTTTTGTATGATGTTCATATTGACCATATGTAATCTTATGCCTAATAACATCTCTACTATTTGATGAAGGACAAGTGTTATCAATCCAAAATGATATGACTAAATATTTTAATGACTCTTCAATCCTATCAAAATGAGGTTCTCTACACATGATTGCCCAATTGCCCTCCATAGTACTATCATCCACAATTAATCTCCTCTTAACATATTTTTTCATTGTTTTCTTACTAAAATCCATTTCAAATGAAATTGAAGATATTTGTCTATTAAGGGTCATATTCTTATTTACAGTAGACATCAACATCACTTTTCTTGCCACAGACTTATCTTTAGTTTGAGAGTATTTTCCCATGTTTCTCAAACCTTGTTTAACATTTTCAATCAGATCAGTTTGCATGCTAGAAAATCTTCTCTTCTTTGATGTTGTGTCTACATCTAACAATTTCAATGCCTCTTGTAACTTCTTTTGTGTAAGCAAAAGTGAAAGTAACTGAGCTTGTTTAAGTGTTTCAGTGTTATCAAATTGAGTCATAATTTCTCTTATCTTCTTATTCATTGACCTTTTCTTAGACAAACTTAATGGTTGAACAGTAGCTGAAAGTCTTCTCAATTTATCCACATCCATTTTAAATAAATGATCTAATTTTTCTTTTAAGAAATAACATTCTTTACAAATTGGGCAATATTTAGGAGTTCATCCATAGCAATTCCTGTTACTGGAATTTCTATAGGGAGTGATCTTAAGCCTTCTCCAACATTCATTATTTGAGATTCTGTAGGGAAAGATTCTAACCCTTCTCTAATTTTTGTTATTTGAACCTCTGTAGGGAGTGTTGGAAAATTGATTGAAAAGGTTTACTGTCAAAAAGGGAGATGTTGTAAAAATAATGTTTTCAATCATTGTTTTGTCATTGATGTCAAACCTACTATTTTTAGGAATGACAATTTTTTATAAGATCCAAGTACTATCACTTAGTTGATTGATGAAGAGGATTTAATCAACAATATGTAACAAGAGAACCTAAAGGAAAGGTTGAGTTATGGTTTTGTAATGAAGTGCAAGGATCAGCTAAGACAATGGTTAAATGATGTATTGATAACATATTTGAAGATACAGAGGTTGGCCACACTTAGAAACACTAGAAGTATAAGTTAGAACAAGGTTGACTGTAAAGCTTAAACTAAGTTCATTAGTGAGTGCCAAGCAAGCTAGTTTAAGTCAAGCAAATTTTCAGTTGGAGCCAAGAAAATGTAACATCTAGTGTGTGTCAAGTGAACTTTAGGTGCCGAGTGATATAGAAGGAGCTAAGAAAACCAAAAACCTTAGTTAATGCTGAGTAACACAATAGGTGTCGAGCATCAATAAACACAATTGATGTTGAGTAACACAGTATGCGCCGAGCATCAGAATTCTAATAGTTTCGAGAAAATGCATTATTGGAAATGTCAAAGATTCACTAAATTTGAGCTGACAAAGTTGTTTTCTTGAATCTTGTGAACTAGTTGGAAGATAAGGATGATGAATTGGTGGCACAAAATTCTATGTAAACCATTTCTAAGTGAATTCAAGAGGATTCTTCATGATGTCTCTAGAAGAAAAAAAAATGGGTTAGATTCAATGAATCCTACCTAATCCATATGAATTGAAATTAAAAGAGGGAAGAATGGAACAGGAAAAAAATTCTAGATTTCTATTTAAGAAGTCACAGACCAAGAAACTAGAGTTGTTGGTGCGTCAAATTGCAAAGTGGTTGAAGGGTGTTAAGAAAAAGACATGTAGGATAAGGAAGAATAGAGAACAGATACTCTACTTTGATAGGTGGTTAGAAAGAGAGGATTGCACTAGTACATTGAGCATGGAAACTCAAGGAGACAAAGCTTGAAAGGAGGGCAAGTTGTCAGAACTGCAAAGACTGAAAGCCAGGAAATGTTATGAGTTGAACGGTGATTAAAAAAATCTACAAGTTGAGTTGTATGTTGTAATCAGGTCAAAACCCCTTATTGTTACTCTCTAACAATTGTATCAGTTAGGGTAAAAGAAAATCCTATGGACTTAGGTTGATTTAACAACCATATGTAAATCCTTTAATAGGGTGACATTCCAAGTGAATGTTCTAAAGTCCTCTAACCAAACCCACTTCTAATAGGGTGGTTAAATTCTTTAACTAGGTCACATTTAACAGTGTGTTTTAGCCTTTAATAGGGTAGGCCTTTCACAAGGCATCACTTCAGAAGAGTGAAAATTAAGTAGCATGTTACTGGTGGTTTTTCCTAAATTGGGTTTCCACATAAATCATTGTCTTATTTGTTGATCTTTTTATGTGTTATGTTTGCATGTTGATTTATAGTAACTTGTTGAATAGGAATGTTAAAGCTTGAATGAATAGATAGTTAGATGGGCACATTTTACTTGATGAAAATTTTGAATTGGACATTTGAACCTTGAATAACTGATCCCCCCCCTTCTTAGGTATTCTAAAGCATTTCTAACAATTGGTATCAGAGCTATCTATTGATTTAGTTTCAAGGTATTAGAAGCAACAAGATCAAGATGTCCAAGAGAGAAGTTCCCAAGCTCAACAAAGAAAACTTTGCTGCATGAAAAAGTCTAATGAAACTTCACCTTGGATCAATAGGTGATTATGAAAAAACCTCAACTAGAACAAAACATGTAGACCTAGTTGGACCCTTCTCTTTAGATGATTTGAACAAAAGGAATGAGCACAATCAAGCAATGTTGGAGATTGCCTCTGCACTTAGTTATGCTAAATTTGATGACATCAAGGATCTAATATTGCATTTAAAATGTGGAAACCTTTATTAGATATCTATGGAGGAGATTAGAATGTTCAAAGAGAAAAGAGAGAAAGCCTTAGAGGAAAGTTTGATGACATGAAAATGGAGGAAGGTGAAAATGTTGCTCAATATGCTGCTAGAATGAAAGAAGTGGTAAGTGCAATAAAAAGTCTAGGTAGTCAATTGGAAGAAGAGACTATCAATAGAAAATACTTGAGAACCCTACTCCCTATCTATGCTATTCGAGTTTCAACCATCTAAAAGCTAAGGTGTGTACAAGGAAACACACTAACCTTTGAAGGTATAGTGGGAAGACTTATTATATTTGAATTGTCCAACTTTGATAACTATAGACCTAAGAATCTTGAATCTACTTTCAAGGCCAAGCTAACATTGAGAGACATTGAGGAAGTGAAATCAAAGAAAAAGAGTAGAAAAGGAAAACATGCATCCATTGACAATAGCATAGTTGAGGAAGATGTTGAATAGTTGGAAGCACTACTAGCTAGAATATTCCATAGAGATAAAGTTAAATTCAAAGGTAATTTTCCTATCATTTGTTTCAATTGCAATGAAGTAGGTCATATTGTTGTAAGGTGTACATAGAAGAAGAACTACAAAGAAGGAAACAACTATAAGAGAAAAAGAGAAGATGATAGCAGAGATTATAAGGACAAAGGCAAAAGATGCTACATTGTTGAAGAAGATTCTGATGAGAATGATGATGAAGTAGTCTATGTGGCCATGAAGGATGAATCAGATGAAGATGAAGATGAAGCAACAACATTGGTGACCTATGTGAACAAAAATGACAAGTGGATCATAGATAGTGGATGCTCACACCACATGACAGGAGACAAAAGTAAGTTTATTACCTTTACTCGATATGATGGAAATAATGTTAGATTTGGTAATGATGCTCCATGTCAAATCAAAGGAAAAGGCTCAATTAAACTTATAGAAAAAAATTTATGTGACAATGCATACTATGTTGAAGGATTGAACTACAATTTTTTGAGTGTATCATAGTTAGGCAATGTAGATTGCAAAGTAGAATTTGGAAACAAAATTGCTAAAATATATGATAGTGATGGAAATCTAATAAAAAAAGGTGAACAAATCAAAAGTAATTTGTTTTACCTAGATATAGAAGATGCAACCTGTCTTGTTGTTAGACTTGATGATGTGTGGTTATGGCATAAAAGACTGTGTCATGTTAATTTTTGACAATCTAATTAGGATTAGCAAAAAGAAGAAAGTCAGAGGTTTTCCCAAACTAAAAAATCTTGAAAACACAATGTGCAAACAATGTCAACTAGGAAAGATGACTAAGTCTAGTTTCAAAAGAAAAGCATACACTTCCAAAGAAGTACTAGAGCTAGTCCATACTGATTTATGTGGACCAATAGAAGTGAAAATCTACTTAGGAGACATATACATAATGCTAATATTTGATTTCTATTCCAGGATGATGATTGCTATGTTCTTAAAGCAAAAAATTGATGTATTTCAAATGTTTAAATGGTATTTGGCTAGAGTTGAGAAGGAAACAGGTAAGAGTCTGAAATGCTTAAGATCAAACAAAGGAGGAGAGTTTACATCAAAAGAATTTGAGATATTCTACAATGAAAAAGGCATCAAAAGGCAAACATCAACACTAAGAACCCCACCATAGACTAGTATTTTTGAAAGAAGGAATAGATCAGTAATAAAATACGCAAGAACATTGATGATGGAGAAAATGTTGCTCTAAAATACTAGAGAGAAGTTGTAAGTACTATTGTTTACACCATGAATAGAGTCCAAGTAAAGGAAGGAACAACTACAACACCTTTTGAATTATGGTATGGTCATTCACCTAATGTAAAACATTTAAAAATATTTGGTTGAAAATGCCATATTCTTAAAAACACTAGAAATGGAAATTTTGATGGAAAAAGTGATGAAGGCATATTCCTTGGATACTCCACTAGAAGTAAGGCATATAAGTTCTTGAATACTAACACTCACAAGATAGTGGAGAGTGAAAATGTAAATTTTGATGAGCATGCAAAAGTTCAAGTTGATGAAACTAAGCAACTAGAAGATTATAGATCTTTTGTATACTTTTATGAAGGAATGATTGTTGAAGATAATGTTGTCAATCAAGTTGGGAATCAGCAACAAATCTGTACATTAGTCGAGTCACAACCAGTGAATGTCAAGCTGCATTTAGAAGCCAAGTTGTAGAATAAAGAAAATACACATTCTGATTCTAAAAATATTATACATGAAAGAAATGATGAAGTACCAGATGGAGAAGAGAAAAATGACTCTGAAGTTGAAAGATCAAACATGGAAAGAAGGATAGAACCAAGATTAGCCACATACGTGAGAAGACATCACTCTGCAAAACAAATCATTGGTGACAAGGATGCTAGACCAATGACAAGGAATAGACTAAGAAATGAATCATGTCTTTTGAGTAAGGTTGAGCCCAAAATGGTGAAAGATGGACTACAAGATGATGACTGGTATAAAGCTATGAAAGAAGAGATAGATCAGATTAAGAAGAACAAAACCTAGACTCTAGTTCCCAGACTGGCTGATAAAAATGTAATTAGTACCAAATGAGTGTTTAGGAAAAAACTTGATGAGAATGGTGAGATAACAAGAAATAAGGCCAGACTAGTTTGCAAAGGCTATGCACAAGAAGAAGGATTGGAATATGGGGAAACATTTTCCCCTATTGCAAGAATGGAAGGAATAAGAACATTGCTTGCATATGCTGCTTACAAAGGTTTCAAAGTGTACCAAATGGATGTAAAGTCTATTTTTCTAAATGGTATACTAGAAGAGGAAGTCTACATAGAAAAACCAAAGGGATTTGTTGATGACAAAAACAAAGATATGGTTTGCAAACTACGTAAAGCACTTTATGGTCAGAAGCAAGCACCTAGAGCATGATATGAGAGACTACACAAATATCTTGTGAAGATAGGATTTGAGAGAATAGATGACAACAATAACCTATATATCAAGGCTGAAAAAGGTAAAGACATTTTGATATCTAAAATCTTTGTAGATGATATAAAATTTGGAAGAAATGATACTCTATGAAAAGATTTTTTTGTTCAAATGAAACATGAATTTGAGATGTCAATGTTTGGAGAAATCAAATTTCTTGTTGGATTGCAAGTACATTAATTGAAGCATGACATATTTGTGACCCAATCAAAATACATCAAGGAGGTACTCAAGACATTTGGATTAGAAGACTCAAAACTAGTTAGCACACCAATGGTGACAGGACATAAGTTATCAAAGAATGATGAGTCGGCTGAAGTGAATTAGACAATGTATAGATCAATGATTGGAAAATTGCAATATCTTGTACATTGTAGACCAGACATTGCATTAGCTATTGGAATAGTGGCAATATTTTCTACAAATCCAAGGGAAAATCATCTGATGGTAGTGAAAAGAATACTGAGTATCTAAAAGGAACTAATGACTTTGGTTTGTACTACACTAATGTAGATTGGGGAGGCAATATTGATGAAAGAAAAAGCACCAGTGGAGGGGCACTTTTCTTGGGAAGAAGATTGATTACATGGACCAGAAAAAGAAAATTTGTACCTCACAGTCCACAGTAGAAGCTAAATAAGTTGCAGCTGCTATCAGCTACACTAATATTGTATGGATCAAACATCTGCCGCAAGGTATGAAGGAAGAAGTGAATGAGCCTATGATACTTTATTGTGATAATATGAGTGCTATCAACATATCAAAGAATTTTGTAATGCATGCCAAAACAAAGCATATTACAATCAAGTATCACTATGTAAGAGAATTGGTGGAAGACAAGCAAGTAAGAATGGGATGTGTTAGCTCAAAGAAATAGATTGCTGACATTTTCACAAAAGAACTACCTAAAGATGCTTTTGAGCATCTTAGAGGTAAGTTAGGGGTGATACCCCTAGCCAAGGCTACTTGAAGTAAAATCAAGACTCCCCTACATCAAATGAGCTTATTGTTGAAATATTACACACTAATGCAAAGGATATTTACTTTAGGATTCATGCCTAAAGTAATTGAAGTGATGAAGTTCCAAGCAAGATGATAGAGGGAGACATTGCAAGAACCTGCAAAAACTACACTTGTATGTTAAGATGCTGAGATAATATGTCTTTGACATTGTTGTCAAAGAGGGAGAAATTATGTAAACTAATCAATAGTTGAGGGAAAAGATATATAATGACAAAGAATGAAGATTGAGGGAGAAATAGTAGAAATGATCAATAGTTGTAGGAGAAGCTGATAATACTAGAAGATGAGCAATGCATACAAAGGGAGAGAATCTAAGAAAGGAAAGAAAAAGGATACAACAACTAAGAGGGAGAAGTAGAAATGAAGCAATCAGGATATTAGCTCAAAAGAGGAAGATGTGACAACTAATGGTGACATAATTTCTTTTTGGTATTTGACTTACTGTTCTAACCTAGTTAGCATTGTGATAACATGGTTGAATAGTTTGGTTTGATGGTTGATAAATTTGGTTTGCCATCAATGCCAAAGAGGGAGATTGTTGGAAAACTGATTGAAAAAGTTTACTATGAAAGAGGGAGATGTTGTTAAAATAATATTTTCAATCATTATTTTGTCATTGATGTCAAACCTACTATTTGTAGGAATGACAATTGCTTATAATATCCAAGTACGATCACTTAGTTGATTAATGAAGAGGATTTAATCAACAAGATGTAACAAGAGCACCTAAAGCTAAGGTTGAGTTATGGCTTTGTAATAAAGTGCAAGGATTAGCTAAGACAGTGGTTAAATGATGTATTGATAACATATTTGAAGATATAGAGGTTGGACACACTTAGTAACACTAGAAGTATAAGTTGGAACAATGTTGACTATAAAGCTTAAACTAAGTTCATCAGCGAGTGCTAAGCAAGCTAGTTTAAGCTGAGTAAATTTTCATTTTGAGACAAGCAAATGTAAAATCTAGTGCATGCTGAGTGAACTTCAGGTGCTGAGTGAAGTTAAAGTGCCGAGTGATATAGAAGGAGACAAGCAAACAAAAAACTTTAGTTAATGCTAAGTAACACAATAGGTGTCGAGCATCAGTAAAATATAGTTGGTGCTGAGTAATATAGTATGTGTCGAGCATCAGAATTCCAATAGTGCCAAGCTATTACATTATTGGAAATGTCAAAAAATTTCCAAATCTGAGCCAACACAGTTGTTACCTTGAATTTTGTGAACTAGTTGTAAGACAAGGATGATGAGCTGGTGGCACAAAATTCTATGTAAACCATTTTTGAGTGAATTCAAGAGAATTCTTCATGATTTCTATAGAAGAAATAAAATATGGATTAGATTCAATGAATCCTACCTAATCCATACGAATTGAAATTAAAGGAGGGAAGAATCGAGTAGAAAAGAAATTCTAAATTTCTATTTAAGGAGTCACAGAAAAAGAAGCTAGAGTTGCCAGTGTGCTAAATTGCAAGGTGATTGAAGGGTGTCAAAGAGAAGACATCTACGAGAACGAAGAACAGAGCACAGATACTCTACTTTGAAAAGTGGTCAAAAAGAGAGGATTGCACTAGTACATTGAGCATGGGAACTCAAGGAGACAAAGCTTGAGAAGAGGGAAAGTTGTTAGAACTACAGAGACTAAAAGTTAGGCAATGTTATGAGCTAAATGGTGATCTAAAATTTGCAAGTTAATTGTACATTATAATCAGGTCAAGACCCCTTATTATTACTCTCTAGTAATTTTATTAGTTAGGGTAAAAAAACATCCTATGGACTTGGATTGGTTTAACAGCCATATGTAAATCCTTTAACAAGGTGGCATTCCAAGTGAATGTTCTAAAGTCCTCTAACCAAGCCCACTTCCAATAGGGTGGTTAAATCCTTTAACCAGGTCACAATTTAATAGTGTGTTGTAGCCTTTAACAAGGTAGGCCTTTCATAGGGCATCACTTTAGAAGAGTGAAAATTGAGTAGCATGTTACTAGTGGTTTTTTCCAAATTGAGTTTCCGTGTAAATCACTATATTATATGTTGATCTTTTTATGTGTTATGTTTGCATGCTAATTTATGGTAACTTGCTAAATAGGAATGTTAAAGCTTGGATGAATAAATAGTTAGATGGGCACGTTTTACTTGATGAAAAATTTTGGACCTTGAATAACTGATTCACCCCTCCTCTCAATTATTCTAAAGCATTTCTAATAGGGAGTGATCTTGAACCTTCTTCAACATTCATTGTTTGAGATTTTGTAGGGAGTGTTTTTGAACTCTCTCCCATATGCACTTCTTCTACTTCTATTGAGCCTTCTTCAACATTTCCTTCACCTTGTTGATTGGATGTAACAAATTTATAAATAAATCAAATTAGATAAAAAAATAAGATTGAAACATAATTAAATTCAAAACCATAAAAAAAAAAAAAGTATAATTACATACCTTGTTTAATTCAATGATAATGTGCCACAGTCTTTTGAAGATTTCTTTGTTCTACTTCATCAGGTCTCTTCCTTGCATATTTGTTTTGCCTTCCTTTCATGTTTCCCATTATAAAGTCATTATAAAAAAAAAAATTATCCCTTGCCTCAAGATAAATTTCGTGCAATAACTATATAAAAATGTCACTGTATGAATTCATAGTATGGCTTCACAATTTTTAAACTGACCTGTCTGAAGCCAATGTCAGCATTTTTGTTTTTTACATGTTCACACAAATGTCGTATATTAGACATGTTTGTGTGAAGATGCCTTGCTGAATTTCTGGTAGCGAAAAATTTTTGGACCGCATTTTCGCTGCGAACATGTGTTCCCACTGAACATACTTTATATGTTCATTGCGAACAACATGTTTGCATGAACATGGAAAACTAAATTTTTTTGGCTATGTTGACACCCATAATTATAGATGAATGATCTCCTACTATAAAATAAAAAATGCCAAAATGTGCTGCTTGGAGCAAGCTTTCCAACGACTATTATATTTTAATCATTAAGACTTTCAAATATGAGTTTAACTCATCATAGGTTCATTACCAATTGAAAATCAACTGACTTCAACACTTCAGAAAAATTACTAAATTAGGTCAATTTTTTTTTGAAAAATATCTAGGAAATAGCTTATTGAGATAGCTTTTTATTAAAAAAAAGATTTATGATAAATTGACTTCAAGTTATTTGTGTCAAAATGAATGTATGTTTGAATTATGATTGGTGTTACTTCAAAACTTCATAAACTATACAATATTCAACCAAATTGAATCAAACCAAATGAATCCTTTGGATATTGATGTTAAAAATCCAATGTTGAAAGAAATACCTCATTATCTTTTCTAGAAAAAAATTTATGTGTGTCAAGCGAACTACCACTCTTTTAAAATGTTGAATTTTATTATGTACCACTTTTCAGAGGAGAAAAAAAAATTGACATAAATAATTTTCTTTTTTTTAGATTAAAAAATATGGTTACAAAGTAGGAATAGAGTACTAAAAATCACTAGTTAATTTCATCTTGAAATTATTTATAGTTTTAGAGATATAGTCACTTGAACGTGAGGTTTATTTCAAAAATATTGATTTCAGTGTCAAAATTGGTCAAAAAGTGGAACCCATTATTGTGGGATCACCCATGGATACTCACCCAATGTAAAGTAATTTAAGGTATTTGGAAGCAAGTGCTACATTCTTAAGGATTTTAGGAATGATAAATTAGATGCTAAAAGTTTCTTACTAGTCCATGTGACTAGTCTCTTGCCTAAGAAAAATGCTCCTCCATTGGTGCTTTTTCTATCATCAATGTTTCCAGCCAAATCATCATCAATATAGGCTCTTAATTCAAATTTCTCATTCTTCTTATAGTATAGACCAAACTCTTATGTTCCTTTCAGATATCTCATTATTCTCTTCATGGTCATTAATGATTCTCCCTAGGATTTTCAAAGAATCTTGCAACTATCCCTATAGATAATGCAATATCAGGTCTGCTATGTACCACATGTTGTAATTTTCCAATTATAGACTTGTACAGTGTTAGATTTACTTCAGCTAAATCATCATTCTTTGATAACTTAAATCCTATCACCATAGGCATACTTACTAGTTTGGAAACCTCCAATCCAAAAGTTTTCAATATTTCTTTGACATACTTTGATTGAGTGATGTGTATACCATATTTTATTTGATATACTTGCAAACCCACAAAGAATTTCTCCAAACATAGACATTTCAAATTCTAGCTTCATCTTTTTTGCAAAATCTCTACATAAAGCATCTTGATCTCCAAATATCATATCATCAACAAAAATTTCAAATAACAAAATACCTTTTCCTTTTTTTGTCTTTATGTACAGATTGTTTCTATCATCAGTCGTTTCAAATCTAATCTTCACAAGATACTTATGAAGTCTCTCATACCATCTTCTTGGTGCTTGTTTCAAACCATATAAAGCTTTGTGTAATTTTTATACCATGTTCTTATTGTTAACATCAACAAAACCTTTTGGCTATTCTATGTAAACTTCTTCCTTTAATATGCCATTCAAAAATGTAGATTTAACATCCATTTGATAAAATTAAAAACCTTTGTATGCAGAATAAGTAAGTAGAGTTCTTACTCCTTCCAATCTAGCAATAGGAGAAAATGTTTCTCCATATTCAATTCCTTTTTCTTGTGCATTTTCCTTGTGAAATAGTCTTGCTTTATTCTTTGTAACTTCACCATTTTCATCTAACTTATTTCTAAATACACACTTAGTGCCAATCACATTTTTGTCTTCTGGTCTCAGAACTAGACTCCATGTTTTATTTTTCTCAATTTGTTCAATCTCTTCTTCCATGGCTTTTCTCTAGTATATATCTTCTAATGCATATTTTACTGATTTGGGTTCCTTTATGCTTAGCAAACATGTATCATTTATCAATCTATTTCTTTTCATTGGTCTAGCATCTTTATCTCCAATTATTTGTATAGTAGGATGATATATCTTCACATATTTGGACAATCTTGGTTGAGCTTTTGTTTCTTCACTTTGTCTTTCAACATCAGAATCATTGTATGCACCTCTGTTAGGTAACTCAGCATTTCCACCAATCTTAGAATCAAAATGTGCTTCAATTTCATTATGTATCTCAACATGTGAATATGGCATAGTTCTTGAGTGCAACTCTGCAGTCATACTATGTGACTCGGTAGTCACTGAAACTTGTTGATTTGTGGCTTAATTTGCATCATCTTCTTCAACAGGCATACCTTTATAAAAGTATACAAATGATTTGTATTCTTCTAGTTCTTTTGCAGATTTAGCCTCATATACTTCTGTGTATTCATCAAAGTTTATATTTGCACTTTCCACAATTTTGTTAGTGTTATTATTCAGACACTTATAAGCTTTACTTCTTGTGGAATAGCCTAGGAATATACCTTCTTCACTTTTTCCATCAAACTTACCTTGCCTGAAATCCTTAAGAATGTAACATTTTCTTCCAAATACCTTAAAATATTTTACATTGGGTGAGTATCCATACCATAATTCAAAAGGTGTTGAATAAGTACCTTTCTTGACTTGTACATGATTCAAGGTATAGACAGCTTTACTTATGGCTTCTCTCCAATATTTCAAAGAAACATTCTTTTTCATCATGAGTCTTCTAGCATAGTCCATTATAGACCTATTTCTTCTTTCAAAAATTCCATTTTGTGGAGGGGTTCTACGTGCAGATGTCTGTCTTTTGATTCCTCTATCATTACAGAACATCTCAAATTTATTTTATATGAATTATCCTCCCCTGTCAGATCTTAAACACTTCAAATTTTTACCTATTTCCTTTTCAAATCTTGCCAGGTACCACTTAAACATTTTTAAGGCATCACATTTCTTTTTCAGAAATATAACTATCATCATTCTAGAATAATCATCAACAAACAACATAATGTGCTTATCTCCTTTGTAACTTTGCGCATCAATTGGTCCACACAAGTCAGTATGAACAATCTCTAGCATTTCTTTAGAGGTGTAAGTATTGCTCTTAAAACATGACTTTGTCATTTTACCTAATTGATATTGTTTGCACATTACATTATCAGGCTTCTTCAACTTAGGCAAGCCTCTAACTTTCTTCATGTTACTGATACTAACCATATTATCAAAATTAACGTGACATAACCTCTTGTGCCATAGCCATACATCATCAAACTTTACAACAAGACAAGTAGCATCCTCTATGTCAAGATGGAAAAGATTGCTTCTAGTTTGATCACCTTTTTCAATCAGTTTCTCATTTGTGTCATATATCTTAGCAAAATTGTTTTCAAATTCAGCCTTACATCAGAGATTATTTAGTTGTGACACAATTAACAAATTATAGTTAAGTCCTTCAATATTGTAAGCATTGTCACATAAAATCTTATCTGTGAATTTGATAGAACCTTTTCCTTTTATTTAACATGGTGCATCATTACCAAAACTTACACTATTTCCATCATAAAAATTCAAGGTAATGAACTTACTTTTAACTCTAGTCATGTGATGTGAACATCCACTATTAATGATCCATCTATCATTCTTGTTCACACAAGTGACAAGTGCAATTGCCTCATCTTCATCAGATTTGTCCTTCATTGCAACATATACTCCTTCATCATCATGTTCATTAGATGTTTATTCTTCAGCAATGTAGCATGACTTTTTTCCTTTGTCTTTGTAGTCCTTGCTTTCTGCATCTCTTCTATTCTTGTATCTATCACCACCTTTGTAATTTTTCTTTTTTGGACATCTAGCAGCAATATGACCAACCTCATTATAATTTAAAAAAATGATAGCTAACTTACCTTTGAACTTTCCTTTTCCTTTGTGGAATCTTCTTGATAATAGTGCTTCAAGTTGTTCAACATCCTCCTCATCTGTATCACTATCACTAGATACATATTTTATCTTTTTCTTTTTCTTTTTCTCATTAGGTTCCTTCACTGACACTTTAGATTTGAAACCAAATTCAATACTCTTAGGTTCATGATTATCAAAGTTAGATAGCTCAAAAGAAATAAATCTACCCATCAGTCCTTCAAGTGATAGATCATTCCCTTGTATACATCTCAGTTCTTGAATTATAGAAAATTTAATAGCATATATAGGTAGTAGTGTCCTTAAAACTTTACTTAACACGATATCATCATCTAGTTTGCCATTTTCTCCTCTTATTGCATTAACTACTTCTTTTATTCTTGCAACATATTGAGCAATATTTTCACCTTCTTCCATTCTCATTTCATCAAGCTTACCTCTAAGGCTTTCAACTTTGGCTCTAAGAACATTGTTGTCTCCTATATAGATGGCAGCTAGGGCATCCCACATTTTCTTTGCACTATCAAGACCTTTAATATCATCAAATTGAGTGTACCTTAGGACAAAGGAAATCTCCAGCATTGCCTAGTTGTGTTCCTTTTTCTTTCTCATATCCTCAATAGTTAGGGCTCTAGTATGGTCAACATGCTCAAAGGTAATGGTAGATTGTGTATGATCTCCAAGTCCTCCAAGATGCGGCTTCATTAAAACTTTCCATGCAAGAAAGTTATCTTTGTTGAGCTTTGGTATTTCTCTTTTGGACATCTTGATCTTGTGCTTCTAGTACCTTCAAACTAGTCTTCTTTAAGTAGATGGCTATGATACCAACTATTGGAATACTTTAGAATAATTGGGGGGATAAATCAATTATCCATGGTCCAGATGTATAAATAAAATTGTTCACAGCTTAGTGATCCCATAAAATATTATTCATCATGCATGCATCCATAAGATTATGCAATCACTTAAAACTTGTTGGTTATTATCAAATCAACTTGCAAAAATGTAAACATGAAACATAAAAGATTCATCAACACACTTGGCATAATGATTTACATGGAAACCCAATTTGGGAAAAAACACTAGTAACATGCTACTCATTTTTCACTCTTCTGAAGTGATTCCCTATGAAAGGCCAACCTTATTAAAGGTTATAATACACACTATTAATTTTGACCCTATTAAAAGATTTTAATCACCCTATTAGGAGTGAGCCTTATTAGAGGACTTTAGACCATTCACTTGGAATGTCACCTGGTTAAAAGATTTCCAAATAACTATTAGGTCAAATTTAATCCAAAGAATTTACCCTAGACTAATATAATTGTTAGAGAGTAATAGTAAGGTTTGATCTGATACAACTTACAACTTCATTTCTAGATTACAAATCATTGTTCAGTCATCAATTCTTCTTGGCCTTCATACTTTGCAACTCTAATAGCTTTTTCACCCTTCAAGCATTCATCTCCTTAATCCTCCTTGCTTAGCATGCCAATGTAGACTCTTCTCTTAGGTCAGTTGATGAAGTAGAGCCCTTGAATCCTTATCTTCCTTAGGTTCTCACACCTACCTCTCTTTGCTTCATGACCAACCATTCCTATAAATAGGAAATTAAGATATTTTGGCACTCATTTTCCATCATCTAATTTAGGGTTAGGATAGATTAGGTAGGATACAATGAATCTATCCCACATTCCATATCTCTTCTAGAAACTTCTCCTAGAATCCTCTTTGAATTTTCTTTAAAATGGTTTACCTTGAATTATGTGCCACCAACTCATTATCCTTATCTTCCACCTGGTTCACATAATCCAAGAAAAAAAACTTGTTGGCTCAGATTCATCAAATTCATGATCTTTTAAATAATGTAGTAGCTCAGCATTATCTTGCTTCTAATGCTCAGCAAATACTACGTTGCTCAATATCTATTGTGAAATTACTCAGCATGAACTAAGGTTTACTGGTGCTCGGCATCAACTAAACTTTACTCAGCATCTATTGTTCTACTCGACATACACTATAATGAACTTTTACTCAGCTTCAACTAATTTTTTGCTCGTCTTGCATTGACTTTTCTCGACACCTACTATCCACTCAATCCAGCTTGGTAGACAATCTTTGTGCAACTTGTTCTTCTAGACTTTCTTAGTGTAACCAACCTTTGCAACCTTAAGTAAATTATCAATACATCATGTCATCACTATCTTAACTGATTTTTATACTTCATTACATAATAATAACTCAACCTTTCCTCTAGGTGCTATTGTTACATCTTTTGATCAAATCATCTTCATCAATCATCTAAGTGATAGTACTTAAATCAAATAAGTAGTTATCTTACCAACAAATAGTAAGTTTGACATCAGTGACAAAATAATGATTCAAGCATACTTCTATGTTCTTAACAATCTCACTCTTTGATTAGCTTCTTCAATCCATTCGCAACAATATGGCTTAAAGAAAGCCCCAAGAGCATGGTATAAAAGGCTTCATAATTATCTTGTGAAGATTGGATTTGAAAAGACTGATAATAAAAACAATATGTACTTGAAGTCAGAATGAGGTAAAGGTATTTTACTAGCTGAATTTTTTATGGATGATATCATATTTGGAGATCAAGATACTTTATGTAAAGCATTTTCAAAAGAAATGAAGAAAGAATTTTAGATATCTATGTTTGGAGAGATCAAGTTCTTTTTTGGTTTACAAGTACATCAAATGAAGTATGGTATATACATTACTCAATCTAAGTATGTGAAGGAAATATTGAAGACTTTTGGATTAAAAGATTCAAAACTAGCTAGCACACTTATGGTAGAATGATGATTCAACTGATGTGAATCAAAAATTGTACAAGTCTATGATTGGTAAATTGTAATATGTAGTGCATAGAAAACTTGATATTTCATTATATGATGGGATTTTTTCAAGATTCTCTACTAATTCTAAGGATAATCATTTTTCGGATGTTATGAGAGTAATGAGATATCTAAAAGGAACAAAAGATTGTAGTCTATACTACAAGAAAAATTAAAAATTTAAGTTGAGAGAATATATTAATGTTTATTGGGCTAGAAATATTGATGAAAGAAAGAGAACAAGTGGAGGAGAATTTTTCTTAGGAAAGAAATTGGTCACCTAGACTAGCAAGAAACAAAATTGCATATCTCAACCTACCGTTGAAGCTGAATATGTGGCTACTATAGTAAATTTTGCAAATATTGTATAGATTAATTAGCTACTCAAATGTACAAAGGAGGAAATCATTGAACATGTGGTACTTTATTGTGATAATAATATTGAGATCTAATTGAAAAGATCATTGTTGAGATAGATTATTGAAAAAGGGAGACTATTGAAGAAGGTTGTGTTTCAATCATTATTTTATCACTGATGTCAAACCTTCTATTTGTTAGTAAGACAATTACTTATAAGATTCAAGTACTATCACATAGTTGATTGATGAAGAGGATATGATCAATAAAAGGTAACAATAGCACCTAGAGGAAAGGTTGAATTATGATTATGTAATGAAGTACAAGGATCAGTTAAGATAGTGATGACATGATGCATTGATAATCTACTTAAGGTTGCAAAGGCTAGTTACACATAAAAAATTTAGAAGAACAAGTTACACAAAGTTTGTCTGCCGAGCTTGACCGAGTGGATAGTAGGTGCCAAGAAAAGTTAGTGCAAGCTGAGCATAAAGTTAGTTGGAGTTGAGTAAAATAAAATTCTAGTGGATGTAGAGTAAAATAGTTGATGTTGAGCATCAATAAACCTTTATTGATGCCGAGTAATTTCACAGTTGATGCTGAGCAATGTAGTATGTGTTGAGCATCAAAAGGTTGATAATGATGAGTTGTTGTATTATTTAAAAAATTGAAGATTCACTAAATCTAAGTTGACATTTTCTTGATTTTTATGAACTAGGAGGAAGATAAGCTTGATGAGCTAGTAGCATAGAATTTGAGGTAAACTATTTTTAGCAAATTCAACTAGATTCTAAAAGAAGTTTCTAGAAGAGATATGAGATATGGGGTAGATACATTGTATCCTACCTAATCAATCCTAACCCTAAATTGGATGATGGAAAATGAGCAGTAAAGTATCCTAATTTCATATTTATGAGAATGGTTGGCCATGAAGCAAAGTTGTCATGTGCATCAAGTGACCTAAGATAAGAATCTGCAATCGCATGTTAAGCAAGAAGGCTTAAGTAGATTAATTCTTAAAGGGTGAACAAGCTATTAGAGCTGCAAAGTATGAAAGCCAAGTAGAATTGAGGACTGAACATAGATCTATAATCTGCAAAAGAAGTTGTAAGTTGTATCAGATGAAAGTTCTATAATTACTCTCTACCAATTGTATCAGTCTAGGGTAAATCCTTTGGATTAAGATTGACCTAACAATCACTTGTAAATCCTTTAACTAGGTGGCATTCCAAGTGAATGGCCTAAAGTCCTCTAACAAGGCTCACTCCTAATAGGGTGATTGAAATCCTTTAACAGGGTCACATTTAATAGTGTATATTGCAACCTTTAACAGGGTTGGCCTTTCATAGGGAATCACTTTAGAAGAGTGAAAATGAGTAGCATATTATTGGTGGTTTTTTCCAAATTGGGTTTCCATGTAAATCATTTTTTCAAGTGTGTTGATGAATCTATTATGTTTCATTCTTCACATTTTTCCAAGTTAATTTGACAATAACCTAAAATTTTTAGTGATTGCCTAATCTTATAGATGCATGTATGGATATGAATTTTTTATGGGTTCACTAAGCTGTGAAAAAAATTATTTATACATATGGACCTTGGATAACTAATTCACCCCCTCTCAGTTATTCTAAAGTATTCCAAAAATTGGTATCAGAGACATCTACTTAAGAGGACTAGTTTAAAGGTACTAGAAGCACAAAGATCAAGATGTCAAAAAGAGATGTATCCAAGCTTAATAGAGATAAATTTCTTGCATGGTAAAGTTTGATGAAGCTACACCTTAGAGGACTTGGAGATCATGTACAATCTACCATCTCAACAGAGTATGTTGATCCAGTTGGAGCCCTAACTACTAAAGATATGAAAAAGAAGAAAGAACACAATCAGGCGATGTTGGAGATTGCCTCTACCCCAAGCTATGTTGAATTTGATGATATCAAAGGATGTGAAACTACAAAGAAAATGTGGGATGCCCTACACACTATCTATCGAGGAGACAAAAATGTCCAAAGAGCCAAATCTTAGAGTGTAAGATTGATAATATGAGAATGGAAGAAGGTGAGAATATTGCTCAATATGTTGCTAGGATAAAAGAAGTTTTCAGTACAATAAAAGGAGCTACTAGTCAGATAGATTATGATATTGTGCTAAGCAAAGTCTTGAGAACACTACTACTTATTTATGCTATTAGAGTTTTTGTAATTCAAGAATTGAGATGTATTCCAGGAAAGGATCTGGTCCTTGAAGGTCTAGTAGGTAGACTCATTGCTTTTGAGCTATCTAACTATGACAATTAAAAACCTTAGAGTCTTGAATATACTTTCAAAGCTAAGCTGTTATTGAATAGTTTTGATGAGAAGAAGTAGAAAAGGAGGAGAAAGATAAAATATGTGTCTAGTGACAGTGATATAGATGAGGAAGATGTTGAATTGAAAGCACTACTAGCAAGAAGATTCCATAGAGGTAAAGGAAAGTTCAAAGGTAAGTTACCTATCATTTGTTTCAATTACAATGAGGTTGGTCATGTTGCTACAAGATGTACACAAAAGAAGAACTACAGAGGCGGTGGCAAGTACAAAAATAGAAGAGAAGATGATAGAAAAGATTATAAAGATAAAGGAAATAAGTCATGCTACATTTCTAAAGAGGAAATAAGTGATGATTCTGATGAACATGATGATAAAGTGGTGTATGTTGCAATTAAGGATGAATCTGATGAAGATGAGGCAACTGCACTTGTGACTTGTGAGAATAAAAATGATAGATGGATCATTGATAGTGGATGCTCACATCATATGACTTGAGATAAAAAGTAAGTGCATTACCTTAAATTGTTATGATGGAAATAGTGTAAGATTTTGTGATGATGCACCATGCTTGATAAAAGGAAAATGTTCTATGAAACTCACAAATAAGATTTCATGTGACAATGCTTACTATGTTGAAGGACCAAATTACAATTTGTTGAGTATCTCACAACTAAACAATTTGGGATGCAAGGTTGAATTTAAAAACAAGATTGCTAAGATATATGACACAAATGGGAAACTAATTAGAAAAGGTTATCAAACTAGAAGTAATCTATTCTATCTTGATATAGAGGATGCTATTTGTCTTGTTGTAAAATTTGATGATGTATGGCTATGGCACAAAAGGTTATGTCATGTTAATTTTGATAACATGGTTAGTATCAGTAACATGAAGAAAGTTAGAGGTTTACCTAAGTTGAAGAAGCCTAATAATGTAATGTGCAAACAATGTCAATTGGGAAAAATGACAAAATCAAGTTTTAAGAGTAAAACTTATACCTCTAAAGGAATACTTGAGATTGTTCATATTGACTTGTGTGGACCAAGTGAAGTGGAAAGCTACAAGGGAAATAAGTGCATATTGTTGTTTGTTGATGACTATTCTAAAATGATGCAATCATGTTTCTAAAATAGAAATCTAATACTTTTCATATGTTCAAGTGGTACTTAGCAAGAGTTGAGAAGGAAATAGGTAAAAGTTTGAAATGTTTGAGATTTGACAGAGGAGGAGAGTTCACATCAAATGAGTTTGAGATGTTCTATAGACAGAGGAATCAAAAGATAGACATCTACTCCTAGAACCCCTCCACAAAATGGGATTGGTGAAAGAAGAAATAGGTCTATAATGGATTGTGCTAAAACACTCATGATGGAGAAGAATGTTGCTCTAAAATACTGGAAAGAAGCTGTAAGCACAACTATCTATATCTTGAACTCTATCTAAGTCAAGAAAGATACTCATTTAACACCTTTTGAACTATGGTATGGATACTCACCCAATGTAAAATACTTTAAGGTATTTGGAAACAAGTGTTACATTCTTAAAGATGTTAGGAATGATAATTTTGATGCAAAAAGTGAAGAAGGTATACTCCTTGGCTACTCAACAAGAAGTAAAGCTTATAAGTGTTTGAATACTAACACTAACAAAATTGTCGAAAGTGCAAATATGAACTTTGATGAATATATAGAAGTACATGAGGTGAAGCATGGTATATACATCACTCATTCTAAGTATGTTAAGGAAATATTGAAAACTTTTGAATTAGAAGATTCAAAACTAGCTAGCATAGCTATGGTGATAGGACACAAGTTGTCAAAGAATGATGATTTTGTTGAGGTGAACCAAACAATGTATAGGTCTATGATTGAAAAATTGCAATATGTAGTACATAGAAAACCTAATATTGCATTATCTATAGGGATAGTTGCAAGATTTTCTGCTAACCCTTGGGAGAATCATCTAATGGTTGTGAAAAGAATAATGAGATATCTGAATGGAACAGAAGATTTTGGTCTATACTACAAAAAGAATGAAAGGCTTGAATTGAGAGCCTACACTAATGTTAATTGGGCTAGAAATAGAGATGATAGAAAGAGCACTAGTGGAGGAGCATTTTTCTTAGGCAAGAGACTAGTTACATGGACTAGTAAGAAACAAAGTTGTACCTCACAATCTACTGTTGAAGATAAATATGTTGCTACTACTATAAATTGCACAAACATTGTATGGATCAAGCAGCTACTCGGAGGAATGAAGGAAGGTAGAGATCATAGACCTAGTGATATTTTATTGTGATAATACAAGTGCTATCAATATATCAAAGAATTCAGTGATGCATACAAAGATAAAGCACATTAAAATCAAGTATTACTACTTGAGAGAGTTAGTTCAAGATAAAGAGGTGAAGATGGAATATGTTAACACATGGGAGAAAATCATTGATATCTTCACAAGATCATTACCTAAGGATGCTCATGAGTTTCTAAGAGGAAAATTAGGGGTGATACCCCTATCAAAAGCTATCTATGTAACAAGAAGATTTCCCTACATCAAAAAATTCATATGTTACACATTGATGTAGAGGATCTTACTTTAGGAGTTACTTGAAATAATTAAAGTCCTAAAACTTCTAAATAGTCACAAGCAAGGTGACAGAGGGAGAAATTGAAGAATCTAAAAAAGTCTATATTTGCATGTTTAAGATGATAAGATGATATATCTTTGGCATTTTTGTTAAAGAGGGAGAAAATAACATAAAATGAACATCATCAAAGGAAGAAATCCTAATTTATTGATTAGAGGGAGAAAGTATATCAGAGGAAGATATCAAGAGATTGTTGTCAAAGAGCTAGAGAGTGTTACTAATCTTAGAGGGAGATAATTGCTGAAGTTGCTGATTAGAAGAGAATACATGTATGATGAGGGAGATAGAGAAAAATGTAAGAAAGAGGGAGAGATCCTAATCTACCTAGTAAGAGGGAGATGCAAGAAGGAACTTGGAGGGAGTTATGAGAAAGAATTCCGTAACCTAATCAGAAGATGGAAGTTGTTGATAGAGGGAGAAATATTAATACAAGTTTTCTTTTTGGTATTGTCTTACTATTTTAACCTAGTTAGTTTAGTTGAACAAGATGTTCATCATTCAATTGACTTAGTCAATCAGTTTAGTTTGCCATCAATGCCAAAGAGGGAGATTGTTGAGATATGATTGAAAAGATTATTGCTAAGAGAGATTATTGAAAAAGTGAGATTTTTGAAGAAGACTATGTGTTTCAATCATTATTTTTTCACTGATGTCAAACCTACTATTTATTGGTAAGACAATTGTTTATAAGATTAAAATACAATTACTTAGTTGATTGATGAAGATGATTTGATCAATAAGAGGTGACAATAGCACCTAGAGGAAAGGTTGAGTTATGATTACGTAATGAAGTACAAGGATCAATTAAGATAGTGATGACATGATGTATTGATAATCTACTTAAGGTTACAAAGGCTGGTTACACTTAGAAATTTTAGAAGAACAAGTTACACAAAGTTTATCTACCAAGCTTGACCAAGTGGATAGTAGGTGCCAAGAAAAGTTAGTGCAAATTGAGCAAAAAGTCATTTGGCACTGAGTAAAAGAAAATTCTAGTAGATGCTGAGAAAAATAGTTGATACTGAGTAAAGTTTAGTTTATGTCGAGCATCAGTAAACTTTAATTGATGCCAAGTGATTTCACAGTTGATGCCAAGAAATATAGTATGTATTGAGTATCAGAAGCTTGATAATGTCGAGTTGCTTCATTATTTAAAAGATCAAAGATTAGCTGAATCTAAGTTGACAAGTTTGTTTTCTTAAATTTTGTGAACCAAAAGTAAGATAAGATTGATGAGCTAGTGGCACATAATTTGAGGTAAACCATTTGTAGATGAATTTAAATAGATTCTAAAAGAAGCTTCTTGAAGAGATATAAGATATGGGGTAGATACATTGTATCCTACCTAATCTATTCTAATCCTAAATTGGACAATGGAAAATGAGTGACAAAGTATCTTAATTTCCTATTTATGGGAATGGATCATCATGAAGCAAAGTAGTCATGTGAAAGAACCTAATGGAGATAGGGAATCAAGGGTTTTGCTTCATCAAGAGACCTAAGAGAAGAATCTGAAATGGCATGTTAAGGAAGAATGCTTAAGGAGATTAATGCTTGAAGGGTGAACAAGCTATCAAAGCCACAAAGTATGAAAGCCAAGTAGAATTAAGGACTGAATAGAGATTTATAATCTACAAAAGAAGTTGTAAGTTATATCAAATCAAAGCTCTATTGTTACTCTCTAACAATTGTATCAGTCTAGGGTAAATCCTTTGGATTAAGGTTGACCTAATAGTCATTTGTAAATCCTTTAATTGGGTGGCATTTGAACTGAATGGCCTAAAGTTCTCTAACAAGGCTCACTCCTAATAGGGTGATTGAAATCCTTTAATAAGGTCACATTTAACAGTGTGTATTGTAATCTTTAATTTTCTATTTATGGGAATGGTTGGTCATGAAGCAAAGTAATCATGTGCAAGAACATAATGGAGACAAGGAGTCAAGGATTTTACTTCATCAAATGACCTAAGAGAAGAATCTGCAATGGCATGTTAAGCAAGAATACTTAAGAAGATTAATGCTTGAAGGGTGAACAAGCTACCAGAGCAAAAAAGTATGAAAGATAATAAGAATTGAGGACTAAAAAGAGATTAGTAAACTACAAAAGAAGTTATAAGTTGTATTAGATCAAATCTCTATTGTTACTCTCTAGCAATTGTATCAGTCTAGGGTAAATCCTTTGGATTAAGGTTGACCTGACAACCATTTGTAAATCCTTTAAATAGGTGGTATTCCAAGTGAATGGCCTAAAGTCCTCTAACAAGGCTCACTCCTAATAGGGTGATTGCAATCCTTTAATAGGGTCACATTTTATAGTGTGTATTCTAATCCTTAATTTTCTATTTATGGGAATGGCTGGTCATGAAGCAAAGTAGTCATGTGCAAGAACCTAATGGAGACAAGGGGTCAAGGGTTTTTCTTCATGAAGTGACCTAAGAAAAGAATTTGTAATAACATGTTAAGAAAGAATGCTTAAAGAGATTAATTCTTGAAGGGTGAACAAGCTATCAAAGCCGCAAAGTATGAAAGCCAAGTAGAATTGAGGACTAAAAAGATATCTACAATATGCAAAAGAAGTTGTAAGTTGTATCAGATCAAAGCTCTACTATTACTCTCTAACAATTGTATCAGTTAGGGTAAATCCTTTGGATTAAGGTTGACCTAACCATCATTTGTAAATCCTTTAACTAGTGACATTCCAAGTGAATGGCCTAAATTCCTCTAACAAGGCTCACTCCTAATGGGGTGATTGAAATCCTTTAATATGGTCACATTTAATAGTGTGTATTGTAACCTTTAACAAGGTTGGCTTTTCATAGGGCATTAGTTCAGAAGAGTGAAAAGGAGTAGCATGTTACTGGTGGTTTTTCCCAAATTGGGTTTCCATGTAAATTATTGTGTCAAGTGTATTGATGAATCTATTATGCTTCATACTTTAGATTTCTACAAGTTGATTTGATAGTAACCTACAAGTTTTGGTGATTACATAATCCTATGGATGCATGCATGGATATGAATGTTTTATGGGTCCACTAAGCTATTAAAAGTTTTATTTATACATCTAGACCTTGGATAACTGATTCTCCCCCCCCAGTTATTCTAAAGTATTCCAACAAATAGAAGTGTTGTAAATATATCAAAGAACCCTATGATGCACACAAAGATTAATCACATTGTAACCAAGTATCATTACTTGAGAGAATTAGTATAAGACAAAGAAGTGAGGATGAAATATGTGAAAACAAAAGAGAAGATAGTTGATATCTTCACAAAAGCTTTATATAAGGATACTCATGAGTATCTAAGAGGTAAAATAGGGGTGATACCCCTATCCAAAGCTACTTAAGAAGCATGAGTAGCTCCCTGCATCAATCAAGATGAATGTTGTATTTTAAAAATTGATGCAATGGATATTACTTTAAGAAGGTAATGAAGGAGCTGAATTAGAGGATTTACAATCACATGTACGGTGATAGAAAGAGAATCTGGAATTGATTATATCTACATACAAAGATGACAAGTCTTTGGCATTGTTGTCAAAGAGGGAGATAGTGTTCTTGATGTTTACTAAAGGGAGATAATGTACCTAAACATATAAGACAAAAATATACATCTACCTAGTAAGAGGGAGAAAGTACCAAGGGAGATATAAGTCAGAGGGAGAAGATGCAGTAAAGGAACTTGACAAAGCTCACATTACCCTACATAGAGGAAGGACATATACTACACTGATAAAGGGAGAGATTTTAAATATTTATTTTCTTTTTGGTATTATTGTTGGTACTAGTTTTCCATCAATGCCAAAGAGTAAGATTATTGATATGAGATTTTTTGGAACTAAAGAACCTATAATGGAACAATCATTATTTTTTCAATGATGTCAAACCTACTACCTACTAGTGGGACAATTACTTTTTGGTCTAAAAGCTATCATATTAGTTGATTGATAAAGAGGATTTGTGAAAATGAGATAACAATAGCACCTAGAGAAAGGTTGAGTTATTTGGTGTGTAAAAGAAGCACTTAGACTAAGCAAGACACTGATACTATAGTGAATAATTTATCTACTTATAGTCTAAAATGAAATATTACTCAAGTTAAGACTAGAAGAAGATCAAGTATGAAATGTGTCTGCCAAGCCTTGTTGAGTAATCACTGCAAGTCGAGCAGAAATTAGTGGAAGCTAAGTGAAAATCAAGAGGTGTTGAGCAAAGATGAAAATTAGTGCAAGTCGAGTGATTTTCAATATATGCCAAGTAAAGTTTAGTTGATGTCAAGCATCAGTAAACTTTAGAGTTCACTGAGTGAACTAGTGTTGGCCAAGTGAAAGAACAATATAGAAGTCGAGTGACAACATATTAATGCCAAGTGCCAATATTTATGTTAAGTCAAAGATTTAACAAATCTGAACTGACTATTTTGTTTTCTAGAATTGTGTGAAGTGTGTAGATGATAACTATAATGAGTTAGTGGAACAAAATTCAAAGTAAACTATTTTGAGATGAATTCAAGGAAGATTGTAGAAGAAGTTTCTAGAGGAACCAAATAGAAAAGTGGGTAGATTTATTATATCCCACCTAATCCTACTTAACCCTAAAATGGATGATTGTGGTTAAGCAAAAAAAGATCTTAATTCTCTATTTATAGAGAGAGATGGTTAGAAGTAAAGGTTTTCATGTATGAGAACCTAAGGAAGACAAGGAGTCTAGGGTATTTCTTCATTCAGTGGCCAAACAGAAGAGATTGCAGTTGACATGCAAAGCAAGAAGGCTTAAGAGTATGAATTATTAAAGGGTGAACAAGCTATTAGAGTTGAAGTGTGTGAAATCCAAGAAGAATGGAGAACTAAAACAAATATCTATAATTTGCAAGTGAGTTATAATTTGTTATCAGATCAAGCCTTACTACTACTATCTAATAATTGTATTAGTCTAGGGTAAATCCTTTGGATTAAGGTTGACCTAATAGTCATTTATAAATCCTTTAACCAGGTTACATTCTAATGAAATAGTCTAAATTAATCTAACAAGGCTCACTCCTAATAGGGTGATTGAAATTCTTTAACCAAGTCACATTTAACAGTGTGTATTGTAACCTTTAATAGGGTTGGCCTATCATTGGAAATCACTTTTGAAGAGTGATAATTAGTAGCATGTTACTATTGGTTTTTATCAAATTGGGTTTCCATGTAAAATCCTTGTGTCAAATGTGTTATTAAATCTATTATGTTTCATGTTTACATTTCTAAAAAGTTGTTTTGACCGAGGACAATAACCTACAAAGTTTAAGTATTGCATAATCTAATGGATGCATGCATGACAAGGTCTTATGGATATGGGTATATTAAGCATTGAAAAGTTTTATTTTTACATCTAGACCTTGGATAACTGATTCACACCCCTCTCATTTGTTCTAAAAATTTCCAACAAAAAAGACATGGGAATCAGTTCCTAGACCTAAAGATAAGAATGTTATTGGAACTAAATGTGTATTTAAAAACAAGATGAATGAACAAGGTAAAGTTGTAAGAAAAAAATCAAGATCAGTTTGTAAAATATATTGACAGCAAGGACTCAATCTTGAAGAAAATTTTGTACCTATTGTTAGACTAGAAGTAGTAAGAATATTTTTGGTATATGCAACTACCAAGAACTCTAAAGTTTATCAAATAGATGTCAAATCAGATTTTATGAATGGAGAACTTGAAGATGAGATATATATTGAATAGTCTGATGGTTTTCTTTTGATAGATGAAAATGATATTATTTTCATATTAAAGAAGGCACTATATAGACTGAAACATACACCTAGAGCTTGGTACGCAAGATTGGATAAACACTTTAAAAATTAGGGATTTATGAAAGGTAATGCAAACACTTATCTATATTTGAGAAAGAATGGGAATGGTTTACTAATTGTTGCAATATATGTGGATGACATTATTTTTGGAGGTAATGAAGAAGCTAGTAATACATTTTCAAAGGAAAAGAAGAAAGAATTTGAGATGAGTATTATTGGAGAAATGAAATACTTTTTGGGATTAAAAATTGTGCAAAACAAAGGTTGGCATATTTATATCACAAGCTAAGTATCTTATAAACTTGTTGAAGAAATTTGGTTTGGAAAGTTGTAAACATGTTGGAACACCTATGGTAACTAGTTATTACTTATCTAGAAAATATGAATCCCCTAGTACAAAATAAATAAAATACAGATCTATGATTGATGGATTGTAGTATTTAACGCATACTAGACTTGGTATAGCTAATATAGTTGGAATTGTGGCAAGATTTTAGGAAGATTCTAAAGAGACACACCTTACATTAGTAAAAATAATTTTTAGCTTCTTGAAAGGAACACCTAATTATGGTTTATGGTATGACAAATCACAAGTTTTCACATTATGTGCATACACTGATGTTGATTGGATAAGATGCATAGATGATAGAAAGAGCACTAGTGGTGGAACATTCTTCTTGGGAGGAAGATTGGATTATTTGCTAAGAAAGAAACATGATTGCATTCCATATAGTACAATAGAAGCATAGTATATAGCAAAAAAAAAAATTGTAATTAAATTATTTGGATGAAGTAGATGCTGAAAGAGATTGGAATAGAGTTTACATAACCTATTATTATATATTGTGATAACGCAAGTATAGTAAGTATGTCAAAGAATCCATTTTTACATTCAAAGACAAAGTATATATCTATTAAGTATCACTTTTTGAGGGAGAAAGTTGTAGAGAAAGAAATTATATTAGAATGTATTAGCACAAAGGAGTAGATAGCAGATATATTTACAAAACCTTTGGATAAAGACACATTTGAGTATATGAGAGGTATTCTTAGTGCTAAGCCCCAACCTACTTTAGAGTAGTTGATGCATAGATTGCATTAGTGCACTTGGTAGCATCACACTATATCTTTTACCTGTACTAGATGTTTGATGCTTCTCCTATGGGGGAGTATATGTGTCTGAGATGAGCCATTTAGGACTCTTGGTATTGGCATTTAACAATGTCTTTGGATACTTAAGCTTGAACATATTATTTTGAAAATTATTCAACTTAGAATATTGACATAATGATACCTTCGTCATTGATTTCAATAAGGGAGAGATGTGTACATAAAAAAATTATCTTGATATATTCCTTGTGGGTGAGAGTAATACATGTAAAAATATTGATTGATGTCAATGGGGAGAGAATATTATGTATAGGGGAGATTACAATGCATGAGCATCCTGGGTTGCATTGCTATCCTACTCGATAGATATATGCTTGATTATCATTGTAAACTTTCTTGTTGACTTCATTACTAATTGGCTCAATGAAGGTGTTTCTTCCTTCTTTCACCAAGTGGCTTGGGTTCTTCTTTCAATTATGTTTTTATGTTCACTAAGTGCGTCGATGACTCTTAACTATTTTTGTTTGATGATGTCTTATTCTTATTTCACTAAGTTGTTTGTTTGGTTCTTATTTGAGAGATAACCAATGTATTTAATTCAAGGTCTAATTTAATGTATTGGATTGGCCATTGGGATGCATTCATAGAATCATCAGGTTGGCCTTCTCCTTATGATGATCTAGAATCTTCTATAAGCCATTTTAGCAAGTATAAATATGGGATCTTGGTTTAGAATTAGTAGTGAGCTCAGTAGTAATGTGTATGGGAGTTAGAATTTGAATATGAGATCATAGATCTTGCATGTTGGAAGATAATTTATGTATTTGAAACTTTCTATTGGTTGTAACCCAAAAGGCCTCACATCTGGGCACATATTATGCAAATTTGATCAATATATGAAGATTTCTCTCTCTCCTTTCTGGCATTGGCATTGTCTCTTTGTGATTTTCTTCCATTTTTTTAACTCTCCAAGGATGGTTGATCGCTAGGCGTACCTTTGGCCCTAGTTTCCTTCTCTTCCTTGCATCAAGTGGTATCAAAGCTTAGTTTTTTCCTTGGATAGATTGGATCATAGAGAATCCTAAATGAATTTGGTTATAGGTTGACAAATTTGATATTTGATATATAACTTGCAGAGTATTACGATCTTGTAGGCACATGTGTAATACCCCATATCATTCTAGACTTAGACTCAAATTGTAAGAACTTAATTAATGTATATGTAAGGTGTTTTGATACATATGTTATGAATTATCAATGTGGTTATTATTCTTGAAAAGATTCTAATTAGAGAAATAGTTAGAATAGAAAGAATGATACTTATTTGTAAATGAATTTCATATGCAAATGATTATGATGAAAATGATGTTGGAAATGAAATTGATCTAATGGGTTGATCTATGGTTAATTAAAGGATATGTATTCATGTTTATAGTCTTATATTTATATGTTTGGGTTACTGATGTTAAATTTGAATTAATGCAATTGATGATTATGAAGACCTTAGAGAAAACTATGCCAACTCTTGTACAATAATCAAAGTCTACCTCAATGCAAACTTCTTGTAAAAATCGGATATTAACTAAAGTTGGACTTTAGAGGGGTTAAAATGGACCCTAGAGTGCATTTTGGGTTAAAATGACCTAACCCACTTATACTACCTAGGGTTGGGGGTTAGTTGAAGGTCAAATCATGGTTAAAGCTTTCATTATGACACCTTGAAGATACCACTTCCCAAGAGGGATGAAAATGAAAAGTGGGAGACACAATCCATGCTTTCTCCCCTTTGTAGGAGATGTGACATTTGAGTGGGAGACAATGGAGGACATAAAGCCTTGTACCATCATTAAAATAATAGGGATAGAAAGTGATGGTTAGGGTTTTAAGAAGAAGGTAGGAAAACATAGAAGGGGAATTTTTTTTGTTTGGGGGGATGGTGGAAGAGAAGAAGGAGATGGAGGAAGAGGAGGAATGGCTCTTGGTTGAAGATGAAGATCTATCCAAAGGGAGAGCTCTTGAAAAGATAAGTAACTTATATACATCTAGAGTAGTTCTTATTGATTGAGATGAAATAATGTTAGAGGGATTATTTCATAATATTTTAGGGAGAGAATTCTTAGGATTGCATCCATCATCTCTTGGATGAAATGAGTTCTCTTGCTCGGTGGAATGGCTAGGGCACAAGAGGCCTCATGATGCCATTATGGTAGGGTGGAAATGGGAAATGGTGTGAATGGTTTTGGTGATTATTGTTGAAATCCTGTAAATAAATATGAATGGAATTTAAATCTTAAAAATCTCTATTAATAAATCTAAACTTTTTATGAGAGAAGTTGTGATAAAAAATATAGAAATGATGGTATTGTTATTTGGGAAATTGTAAATCTTTTCTAAAAACTATTGTTATTTATGGTATTTTTAATTAAGCTTTTTTTAAATGAGAAATTATTTTGGATATAAAATTTGTAAATTATTTCATTTAGAAACAATTAACCAATCTTCAAAATCATGTTATCAAAATATCTATTAAAGATCTAACAACATTGAATCTAAATCTTGTTATATATTAATCAAATTTAAGTAATTTTTTTCGTAGGAAATAGTGGACATGACATTTGGTATCAAAGCCCAGTTGCAACATTGGGACATTGTTTGGGACCATCATAAACATAGGAGAATATAAAGAAATTTTAGTACATATTAGTCAATAATAATAAATCATTACAAGTACCATCATAGGTAGAAAGAAATGATCTTTTAGTTGCATACTTAATCTTGTTGTCAAATGCATCACAAGTGTTGACCTTATTGTCAAGTGAATTTGATAGACTTATAGATCTGAACAATATATATTGGAATGTTACAATAACATCACACTAAACTACCAAACCAAAATACAAAACATCATAGTTAATAACAAGAGTATGAAACAAAATGATAAACTTTCATAAGAAAAGAGGCTTGTACATGCACATTAGCTCTCAGGATTTTGTATGGGGAGTGGAAAATAAATCCTATTCCCAATTATAGAGCATTAAAATAATGAGCACATTTTGAGCCATAGAGTCCATAAATAATAGGGGCTTATAAATATAAAATCTATAATTGCCTAAAGAAATAAGTAATCAATCCTTTAAAAACATATATAGCCTACACAAATTGTAGCATGTCAAAAATTGACCCACTACATGGAAAGGATCATCAATGGGCCCAATATCCAAGGTGGAAGGTTTTTTTTTTTTTTTTTTTAAGTTAGGGGCACATAAAATAATCTTCCATTGGGAAGTTGATTTCCACCATCTACCCAAAATACTCCCCACCTCATGTCTAGAGCACCCACCTCAAGCCATGAGCTTGAACATGAAGAAATGGGATAGGCACTCCTGTGACAGACTAGCACACCACAGGGATCCATGGTTGTGATTTGTAGTGTCCATCACATGTACAAGGGGTGATTACCACCATCCATGCTAAGGGAAGGCCGAGTTAAAACCCTATCAACCCACAATGTAGGAGGCATCCCACAGCTTTGTGATCTCCATTGTACGATGAGATGAATTGTGAGAGAGAATGGAAAAACCCTACAAAATCTTTCCATCATGCTGCAAGCAACAATTACTTCATGTGTTAGCAAAATGAAACCCATCTACCATTAATGATGGTCTTTGACTGAAGCAAGAAAATAAAATAAAAAATAAAAATAAATCTCTCTCTAAAAACTCTTACACAATAGCCCTGCAACAAAAAAAATACATCCATTCAACAAAAACATATCAGATCCATACCAAGATCTATTGTTCAAAACTTACAGCAAGAAAAATTAATATCAAACAACACATATGTACACTATAAATAAATTTTTGTAATAAACCCCTGCAAATATGGGGATTATAATGCCACAAAATACCAAGAGAGTGCATGCATGGATAAGCATGGCTCTCTATTCAGATTTTCAACCCTAAATGGATGTTATGTTTTATGCATAGATATACACCAAATGTATTTGTAAATATGCACGAATCATATGCACACCATGAATCCTTCATCAAAGCTCCACTTTCAACCTACAACAAAACAAATAAGAAACAAAGAAAACTATAAGGTTTGGGAACCCATGAAGAAAAGTAGACAAGAAACCCAAATGAAATGACAAACAACTATTTTATGTTTGGTCAAAAACCCTAATTTGAATTAGGGTTAGGGCTAACCTTCTCACCTGTGAGTTAATTTGAACTAACTCTATGTCACCCTTTTGGAGGGAAAGTCCAAGTTGACTCTTTGACCTAATTTTGAATGTGGCCCCTTACCCATGAGTTGTAATTGAAAAACATCAAGTTAAATAGGGTAAATTGGTTAGTGGGAGTGGGAGTAAATGTTTGGAGGTGAAGAGGTTGAGAGTTCAAATCTCACTCCCATCACTTGCTTCTTCTATACTATCTTTTATTGATGTTTTAATTTATTAATAAAGTGAAAATTATTATTTTAACCATGATATTAAACTATTAGATGAGTATCCATGTCTGGAACAATATTGTCCTCGTTAGTGATATCTTATTAATGAGTACATGGATGTTATTGATTCAACAATGCAAAGCTAGGGTGTGTTAATTTTTAGTATTTAATTAAAAAATAAATAAACAAATAAATAAATAAGAAAGAGAGAGAGTATAAAATGAAAATTGGCTTTCAATGGTTTCTTAGGATTTGAGTTATTCTAAGTTGGTTTTTGTACGTAAATAATAACAAAAAAAGTTAAAATGATAAAAAATGCATAATATTTATTATAAAATAATAATAATTTTTAAAAAAGATATAACTAATAATAATTAATGGTTATATATGATGTTAGCTTTTCCAAGTGGATTTAGATTTTTATTTTTTAAATGTTTTGTATGATAGGAGTTATCCCAAGATGATGGAGGTATTAATAATGTTAAATGTTTCCCTCTAAGGCATTCTAGCTGGACATTAGATTTACCATCAAAATCCTACCTAATGTCTATAAGATTGTTATTGTGATTAGTAATCCTACTATTCAAGAAGGATGTTAAGGACAATAGATATAATTTGGAGGAAATATTAATATAATTTTATATTGCATTTAGGTAAAGGAAGAGATATTGTCTTCTTACTTTATGAAAATCGCATCATGATAATGGATTACGTAGTCTTCTAGATATCCTAATTCAGGTCGAAAAGGCTATGAAGACTATTACTTGACTTTCTTAACTGTAGGGGTGATCTTATAAAGGGATCTAGATTAAAAGATTATGTATAATTGGGAATTCTGAACAGGTTAGTTTTTCTCTTATGAGAATTTATTTAATTCTTTTAGTAGGACAATAAAGTTGCTTGCAAATCTATTCTTCATAGGAATGTTCTATAGGCTTTTATTAGTGCATTGTAGGAAGATTATACTAGGATAGCTTGGATATTATGATGACCTTATCTATTATGACCATGTACATCCATCTTCCTTCTTATAGATAATGATGACATTGACAAGTTGTCATAACATTGTTCCTCATGCAATACCATAAAGCACTTGACATGAGAAACATAAGCCCAAGTTGAGAAGCCTTTGTGGCTAGCCCCACTAGCGATTACTAAAAGAAAAAGTACCATATCACTAGAGTTAATAGAGAAAAATAATTTAAAATATATATAGGTACTTCATCCTTGAATTGTTTCATCTCATGCTCAAATATGTCTCAATCCACCATGTGTCTCAAAATAAAATAAAAATAGCATTGGGGATAAAAATATTATTTCACCTTATTAAAGTTAGTCTAAAATCAATAAATAGAGATTTATTGCTATGTTGTAAAACAAAGTGATAGGGAGCAATAAGGAAATAGTATAAAGTGACCTTGCATAGAAGCTTGCATAAATGGTAACTCAGGTGTAAGTTATATTTTCATACATACATATGTATTCGTAACTTAATTATTTTGAGCATTCATTCTGTTATCTAGTTAAATAATAATAGTTGTTATTTTGTCACTCAATTCTTACAGCTTTAAAAGACATTGTATTGATAATGCATAAAGCATTTGAATTAATGATTAAAGAGATAATATTATTAGTAATCAACATGCTCCATTCTTATATTAAAGAGGGAACAATGAAAGATTTAGAATTTTGAGGTTAAATAAAGGTGGCAATAATTTTATACCTAATGGCATCTCATATTGGTTTTAAAGAAATAAAGCTTATATTATGTCAAATGCAAATATTTTGTTTACATCATTTTATCTATTGGTTTATCATTTACTTTCAAAAGTAAATTTAAACTCAATAAAATTTTGTAATTAAGTAAAAATACAATACTATATTAAGTAATATTTGAAAGTGAAGACTATAGGTGTTCAAATTTAAGTATCTAGTGTGACTAAATTAGTTGTTTATATTTTAAAGATATTGAATGTCATATAATTAGTTAAGAGTGAATTTTACTAAATTATTTGCTTTGAAATCAAAACTTGGGATTAATGTTTTAAGAATACTCTTATGCAACAAAAGGGTAGTTTAAAAATAATACTGTTATATTCAAGCAACTACTAAATATATGATTCCACGTTTAACCTACAAGATTATCAAAATTAGTGGATATCATGAGAACTCTAGTTCAAATGCTAAAATTCTAAACTATAAAGAAAATTCCACTTTTCATGTTTTACTAAGAAACATAATCTGAAGGAGTATAATTAAATTAGGATTGGTACATTTAGAAGATAAATAAAATTTTTATGATGGGTGCTTGTGATAGATATAAAGAGCTAGACCAAAGAATCAAGATTATAGAAAACCAATATCATTTTTTTAATTTTTATAGTCGTTCATAGTTTTTAAATTTTGAAGGATGTATTAAGAAACTTCTTATAGGAATTAAATTGCTAAAAGTACTTAAACCTTCAATAAGGCTTTAGTATGAGGATAATCAGGACCTATAGAGGAAATTGGAATATAAGTTATATATCATTTTCACTCTCACATTTTAATTAGTGATATACCATGTTATTTGGTTAATTTTCACTATTTATCCAGTTTAGGTGGGTATTCAACAATTGAATGTTTATGTGTAGCATCTTATACTATTGATTTAAAATGTTGACTATGCAAGTTCCCAATAGATTCTCCTTGCTTAATTTAAGATGTATGTTGTAAGAGATGAAATTTATATGTATTTGGATAACTTGTATGTTATGGTAATAACAATGTGAGGTATGTTTGTACTCAATAATAAACTAGAAGCTGAAATAATGAGTAGAGTAGAGATCCAGTGGAAAATGAAATCATGCAACGATGTACATGGGCTAATATGTCCATGTGTTGATAAGAATTTTATTTTGTGGGAATATTTTACATGGCTATAGATAATGCCTAATATCCTCATCTAGGGAAGATTAGTTGAGCATTATGATTAATGTTGATATTGTATGTGGTTATGCAAATGCAAGCTTATGGGTCCATGAAGCAATAAAAGATGTCACTTTTTCCTTAAATAGATGTTAGTAATCAATGTGAAGCTATGAATCATGTCATCTTGTGTTCCCTCATCCATGTGATTTCACCAGTACTGCCTTTTGTGTTAAGTGTTTTATAAAACCAGTATTTGTCATGTGTGGCCATGTGAATTAAAAATAAATGTTCTTATAAATTATGTGTTTACATAAGTATGTGGAAGTCATACGTTGTGTGTGTTGCTTGCTTGTATGCAACCCTATTAAGTACCACCTAAAAGGATAATATTGTGACCAATTCCCATAGTTTAAAACAAAAAACCAGTACTCAAAATGAGATTACTTAGATAGATTTATGTGTATTTTCCTATGAGATCCAACATGTGGAGGGAGGATTTCCCATGTTGTGATAGATAGCATTCCCACACATGTTTCGACATGATGCAATGGGTATGATGCCACACCCTAGTGATGGTTTAACCTAATATGAAATGGTGATGTTGTGTTGCTAATGGTAGCAAGCCAAGCTCAAGAGCATGATGCCACATACATAGTTACGTGAAGGTGCTATTATTTTTATACGTTTCAATTTCCACTTGATGTAGAGCATATGGGTGATGCTTGCTTTTGTGGAGGGGTGCCCATGAATGCTCGATCATGTATACACAAAAGTTCATATGGGTGGACCATAGCCATGTATACCTCTGGCTATGACAATGCTTACATAAGATCACTATGCAGAGTTTTTCCTGCACATGCCTTCTTTGTGAGGAACACTGCCATGTAGTATACAACCAGAGTGTGTGTTATCCACTTGGTGTATGGTCATGCCAGGTGAGTCAATATACTTAGTCTGTACCAATTGATGCAAGGTATTTCCAAGGGGAACACCCCATGCCATGTGGTTAGTGCACCTAGAGTGCCCAAATGAAGGGCTACTATGGTAGCCAGACATTGTTCCCTCCTTCCTCATGAGGTGGCTAGATATAGTCACATAGTGATGTAATGTGCACCTTATGATTTATTTTATTGTGTATACCAACAGGATTTTTTACTTTGTCTTTGATAGTTTAGACACAACCTTGATCTTCATTTTTTACTTAGCTTATTGTTGCAATACATTGAAATTTTCTTATTTTAATGTTGTTGAAATATATGATTTAAGTTCTTTTATTGGAAAATTTATGTGGCTAGATTAGTTTCTTTGGTGTTTTTGAATGTTTGTCTTGTTTTGTAATGTGATTCATCATCAAGGATGGTGGAGACAAACTTGAAAAGTGTATACGAGGAAGCAGACACAGGGAACCCTTGAGGATGAGGGTATGTGAGGCTGTTGTGTAGCTATTATCCACTACCTTCCAATGTGTGTGGCGTATATTCCTTGGAGGCTAACCACCTTACATAAATAAGGGATATGAGACGTGGCTTCATATGGATGACCTCTTAGTGTGATGGGCCTATCTACCATTGAACCACCAAGTGAGGCTTGGATCACAAATTATTGATTTTGGACTATGGTTATGTATATGGATTTCATATAGTTATATGGTATAGTAGACTTTAGACCAAGATGAGATTAACATTTTACCTCTACAACCATTCCTAAACCTTGTGATGTGTTTAACCCAGTGAAGTGGCTTGTCTATGAGTGTATAGGGTGCATATCTAGTATTTTTGCAAATAAAGTAATAATTACTTGTCAAAATTATGTGGTAGAAGTCTTAATGAATGAAAGTATATGTGTTGGTGCATTTATATTTTTGGGTTCAGTAAATTAGTAGTGAAATTTTACATGTGGATAATGTGAGCTATTCTATGGTTACAAGAAGAAATTATTAGCGTAGTAAATAAATAAATATTTTCTACTTTTCTTTATTTCATGAATTTAGTATGTAACTTTGAAAGAATTAAGAACTAAGATGAGTATTTCAATTGTGTTTAATATATCATGTTTATGTATTCTCATATAATTATAAATTGATAAATATTGGAAAGATCACTTACATAAGTAGGATTTGATAGATAAAGAAAAATACATAAAACATTGCTATGAATTATCAATGTGGTTATTATTCTTGAAAAGATTGTAATTAGAGAAGAAGTTAGAGTAGAAAGAATGATACTTATTTGTAAATTAATTTCATATGTAAATGATTCTAAAGAAAATTATTTTGGAATATGATATTGATCTAATGGGTTGATCTATGGAAAATTCAGGGATATGTATTAATGTTTATAGTCTTATATTTATATGTTTGGGTTACTAATGTTAAATTTGAATTTGTATAGCATATGATTATGAAGACTTTAGAGAAAACAATACCAACTCTTGTACAATAATTAAAGTCTTCCTCAATGCAAAATTCTTGTAAAAATCGGATATGAACTAAAGTTGGACTTTAGAGGGGTTAAAATGGACCCTAGAGTGTATTTTGTGTTAAAATAACCTAGCCCACTTATACTACCTAGGGTTGGGGGTTAGTTTTAGGTCAAATCATGGTTAAAACTTTCATTATGACACCTCAAAGGTACCACTTCCCAAGAGAGAGAAAAATAAAAAGTGGGAGACACAATCCATGCCTTCTCCCTTTTTTAGGAGATGTGACATTTGAGTGGGAGGCAATGGAGGACATAGAGCCTTGTTCCATCATTAAAATAATAGGGATAGAAAGTGATAGTTAGGGTTTTAAGAAGAAGGTAGGAAGACATGGAAGGGGGTTTTTTTTGTTTGGGGGGATGGTGGAAGAGAAGAAGGAGATGGAGGAAGAGGAGGAATGGCTCTTGGTTGAAGATGAAGATCTATCCAAAGGGAAAGCTCTTGAAAAGATAAGTAACTTATATGCATCTAGAGTAGTTCTTATTGATTGAGATGAAATAATGGTAGAGGGATTATTTCATAACATTTTGAGAGAGAACTCTTAGGATTGCATCCATGATCTCTTGGATGAAATGAGTTATCTTGCTCTGGGGTATGGCTAGGACACAAGAGGCCTCATGATGCCATTATGGTAGGGTGGAAACTAGCAATGGTGTGAATGGTTTTGGTGATTATTGCTGAAATCTTGTAAATAAATATGAATGGAAATTAGATCTTAAAAGTCTATGTTAATAGATCTAAACTTGTGTACAAGAGAAGAAGTTGTGATAAAAACTATAGAGATAATGGTATTGTTATTTGGGAAATTGTAAATATTTTCTAAAAACTATTGTTATTTATGGTATTTTTATTTAAGCTTTTGTTAAATGAGAAATTGTTTTGGATATAAACTTTGTAAATTATTTCATTTAGAAATAATTAACCAATATTCAAAATCATGTTATCAAAATATCTATTAAAGATCTAATAGCATTGCATCTAAATCTTGTTATTTATTAATTAAATTTAAGTTTTTTTTTTGGTAGGAAATAGTGGGCATGACAACATGTTGTCAAAATGGTTCTTTGTAGAGAAAATTTTGATAATGCAATTATGGACATGTTGAGACAACCCAAAGGAGAGGAGTACATCTTGATGATGTTAGTGATGATGAAGGAGTACCTAGAGAAATAAAACCCAACCCTAAACCTGAGGTGGATTCTGATGAAGAAATGTTATTATGAGTTTTATCTATGACACATTCTAAGCCTATTGTCAAGGTTACAAGCTATGATGGAAGGTTGGACACCAATACTCTATTGGATTGGATCTTTGAGATGGAGAAGTTCTTTGAATTTGATGTCACTCTTGATAATAGGAAGGTGAAAATAGAAGTTACCAATTTGAAGGGACATGCTTCACTTTGGTGGGAACATTTGCAAATTGATAGATAGAGAAAGGGAAAAGAAAAGATCAGAACATGGTTGAAGATGGTGAATAAATTAAAGAAGTTCCTCCCTATTGATTACTAAGACAATTTGTTAAGGAAAATGCAAAATGTGAGGAAAAAATATATGTGTCAAAGAGTATAGTGAGGAGTTTTATAGATTAGACATTAGATATGGACATGTTTATGATGAGGTAAAGAAAGTGGCTAGGTATTTGATTGATTTAAGAACTGCAATTCAAGATGAGATCAGTTTTGAAAAATTGGATAGTATGGAAGAAGCATATATCAATATGCCTTGAAAGATGAAGAGATCTTGACAAAGAAGCATGGAAAAATAAAAAGAGGTAGAGGAGGAATATTTCAAAGAGGTGGATGTAGATCTTATGGAGAAAATATCATATTTAACAATATAGTCCAAGATAAGGGAAAAATTGAGTGGAAAGGTGATGAGAAAGGAAAAACTAAGTGGAAAGGTGGTAGTTCTTATTGAGGAAGAGATGGTACCTACCGATGTGGTTATGAAAGAGGAGGATTCCATGGAATTGATTCAAAATGTGGCAAAGAAGAACAAAGAGCCTTCAAAGTTAAGAAAATTAAAAGTAGTAGCAAATTTTTTGTAACCCAAGGAGAATTTGTGAGTCCACCGAATGGACCTAAAAAAGGAGATAATTTTATGGTCAGGATAACTTTTTGTAATGAAAAAGTGATGGAGAATCCCTCCCAAGGATAAGTCTTTTAAAGACCAGATGCAAGGTTGTTGGAAAATGTTGTAAGGTGATCATTGATAAGTCAGGTTTAGAAAATTCAACATATAAGGAACTTGTTAATAAGTTATAATTACAGAGGATGAGCCTAAGTTGCTAGTAAGTGAACAATGCCTTGTGAAATTAAAGATTGGGAATTACTATGATCAAGTTCTATGTGATATTATTCCTATGGATTGTTTCCATATACTTTTTTGTAGACCTTGGCAACGTGATAGACAAGCATTACATAATGGTAGATTAGCTCAATATACTATTTGGGCATATGGGAAAAGAAAATCTTATTACCTTTGATAGAGGTGCCTGAAGAAAATCATTGTACCACAATTAAAATTTATATGGTTAATAGAAATCAATTTGTGAAAAATACGAGAAAAGATAAGGTTTGTTTTACTATGATTCCCAGTGCACTGAGTAATGCTAGTGTTCACCGAGTTCCAATAGAAGTTGAAATGTTTCTCATTGAGTATCAAGAGGTTATATTAGAGAATGTACCTAATGGTTTATGACTAGTAAGGAGTATAAGTCATTGTATGTGTTGAAGTTGATGAAAGCTCAATCCCATAGCTCCCAAGAATTACTTGCATGCAAAAACTTGTCACAGAAAGAGAGAAGGAAAAGCTATGAAGGCTGAAATTTCAAGATCTATAGATGAGACATTCTTGATGAGAAAAAAAAGAGAAATTTCTAATATCAAAAGTGAATTAATCTCAATTACAAAGAGAGACAATCCTTATAAAGGAGATCAAAACCCTAAAAAGGTCTAAACCAGGTTGTATAATAATAATTAATAAAAGAATTAATTATTATATGCCTCAATTTTAGATTATGAAACTAGATTTAATTAGGAAATATCTAATTACTCTAACACCCCCCTTACGATAAACTTAGGGAGAAGCTAAAAACTTAGAAACTACTATTGAAAGTAGTTTTGGGTCTTAGAAAACAAGGCCTAATGAGATACCCAAGCACAACCACATCTCTAAAAAGAGGAGAAATAGAGGAAACCACATGGGAAAAACCCTACTCCAGAAAGAGATGGAAATAACATTGAAAGAAACTATTAAAGGACCAAAAAATTCTCCAAACTAGGGAATGTCCTAGAAGATAGGAACAAAAGATGATCATGAAGAACACGATTGGACCATGTAGAAGCTACAAAGCTTTGTCAAAAGTAACTACTGATTTGAAGAACCTTCAGTGAAATAGAACCTGACTAGGTAGAGAAGATAGTAATCTACATCGAATAAGGAAGCATACAAAGGAAAACAATTGAATTAAAAGATATAGATGGCATGAAACACCAAAGCCTAAAGAGATGATCAATCAAATATGGAAGGCTAAAACCAAAGTAGGAATGAAAAGAATAGTGTCTATATGGTAAATGTCCCATCTCACTGAAATGCATAGGTACCCAACCATTGCATCCACCTAGTACATAGGAACAAAAATTGAATACATAGCTCACTCCATAGAACCAAGGAAGCATGAGAAACAAAAAAATAACCCTCCCTAATACAGACAAGGGTGAGGTGATAGGAATGTTGATGTAGTGCTGATGTCAGCAAGTAACGAGCCCAAATTTATGGGAAAATGATCATCAAGGAAAAAAAGCCAAAAAATTATTCATGGAGCTAGTTTTTCAAACAAATCACCCTATAGAATGACACCTATTGATAATGAATACCTTAATAGACAAGTTCAAGAATTAATGTAGAAAGATCTTGTTTGAAAATACAATTATAATAATTGTTATGTTGTCATTGATGTCAAACCTTATTGATGAGACAATTTTCTATCTAATTTAAATATCATATCTATCTAATTGATGAAGAGGATTTGAGAAGTTGGTCATAACAATAACACCTAGAGGAAAGGTTGAGTTATAAAGAGGAAACTAAAAATGGACACTTGATTAGTTAGACTTTGACAAGATAAAGTGATTGTTTAATCATACTAAGAGAGAAGACTATAGTTACACTAAAGCACTAAATAAGTGATCAAAGATAGATCAAAATGCATAGGCTTTACCGAGAAACAAAGTAGAAGATTAAGGAACTTGCAATACATGCTGAGTGATGCTAGTTTTGACTGAGCCACAATAAGTGCCAAGAAGAAATAGTGTTGATCGAGCATCACTATTGAAAGAGAGGAAATATATTTGTCAAACAAGAAATCTAGTAGTAATTGATTAATCTAGTGATGACCAAGTATCAAAACATAGTGATTATTGAGGGACACCATTATAATAGTTTATGAGAAATTGTATTTTCCATCTAATAGAGTTAATGTCTTGGGATATGGAAAGTGTGTTGAAGATAAGGATAGAAAACCTAGAACATTTAAATCAACGAAAACTATGTTTGCACATTTCTATGCAAGAATTCAAGGAGAATTTTGGAGAAGTTTCTAGAATAGAAAGGAGACAAAATGTTAGAAGGATTCAATGAATTTGACCTAAACCTAAGATCTACAATGGTATTTAAGTAGAAAAATATCAAGACTACCTATTTAAGGAGGTATAAGGAATAACTTTCAATGTTGTTGAAGGTTGGAGCAGTTGGTGATGTTATTGATTGGTGAACTTAAGTAGAAGGATGAGAAAAGTTGAGAAGAGATTGAGAGTGATTTCTTGAAGGGTTACCAAGAATATTAGAGATTTATATGACAATGAAGGCCAGTCAGTAAATCAATATTTGAGTTGAAATGAGATCTATAATTGTAAAATAATTTGTATTTTTTAGATCAAAACCTATTGTTACCTTCTATCTATTCTATCAGATTAAAATCCTTTAATCAAGGTTGACCTAATAGTCATATGTAAATCCTTTAATCAAGGTGGGAATGTTCTAAAGGCCTCTAACAATGCCACTCCTAACATGGCAATTAAATCCTTTAACAATGTCACATTTAATAGTGTGTTTTGTAACCTTTAACAGGGTTGGCTCCTAACAAAGTTCACTTCATAAAAGTGAAAACATTGGTGATTTTTCCCAAATTAGGTTTCCATATCAAATCCTAGTGTTAAAATTTTGTGGATGTTATATGTGATGATTTATTGTTGATGTTTACATTCTACAAGTCTGTTATATTTAGGAATATGGACAGCTAGTTGATCTTACTAAAAGTATGCTATAGAGATTGAGCCAATGAATGATGATTTAGTTTAAGTGTTTTTTTGTTCAATTGGTACATTTGGACCTTGGATAGATGATTTTCTCACCACCCCCCTGACCCCCTCTTAGTTATTCTAAACATTTTAACAATTGGTATCAGAGCATTATTATCTATAGAGAAAAGTTTGAAGGTACTTGAAGTTAGAGATCATGATGTATAAAAAGGAGGTTCCAAGATTGAACAAAGAGAACTTCCTTTCATGGAAAAGTTAAATGAGGATACATCTTCTAGGAATTGGTGATGGTACAATACATTTTGTGGACAATACATATGTTGAGATAAAAACAATTCCTTTGGCTACCCAACAACTAAAATAGAATTAAGAACACAATCAAACTATGTTAGAGATTGCATTAGCCCTAAGCTATGTCAAGTTTGATGACATAAAAAATTGAAAAAATTATAAAGAAATGTGGGACACACTAAAGAACGTCTATGGAGGAGACAAGAATGTCGTGAGAGAAAAATTAGAAATCTTTAAGTTCAATGAATTGACAATGGTAGAAGGGGAGAATATAGTCCAGTACTGTGTAAGCATCAAAGAGATTTTTAATGCGGTAAGCGGAGTAGATGGAAAGATTGATGATGACACTATGATCAAAAAGGTATCTATTTATGCTATTAGGGTTTTTGCAATAAAAGAGCTGAGATGTACTCTAGGTAATGACCTAACTCTAGAGGGTGTGATTGGTAAACTTACTACTTTTGAGATGTCAAAATTTGATAACTTCACTCCTACCACTGTTGAAAATACTTTTAAGTCACAATTGATTCTAAGTAAGAAAGGAAAAGAGAATATGTGAAAAGTTACAACGAAACCTCTAATGATGAACGTGATGAGCTTGAAGCACTAATGGCTAGAAGACTTCTACGAGGAAAAGGGAAATACAAAGCTAAACTTTCTATAATCTATTTTTTATGTAACAAAGTTGGTCATATTATTGTATAATGTCCTAAAAAAGAAGGAAAAGATGAAAGAAAGGAAAGAAAGTACAAACAAAGAAGAGATGATCGGGACAATAGGAGAAACAAGGACTACAAAGACAAAAGTAAGAAATCTTGTTACATTGTTGAAGAAGAAACTAAAAATGAATCTAAGAGTAATGATGAAGAAGTTGTATACGTTTCTATGAAAGAAGATTATGATGAAGATGAGAAAATTGCATTAATCTCTTATGTGAACAAAATTGATAGATGGATAATTGATAGTGGTTGTTCAAATCACATGACTAGTGATAGAAGTAAATTTGAGAACATTGGACCATACAAGGGTAGTTGTGTTAAATTTGGTAATGATGTACCATGTCTTGTGAAAGGTAAAGAGTCAATATAATTGACTGATAAGGTCAAATGTGACAATTTTTATTGGGTTATGGTCATAATTATAATTTTTTGAGTGTCTCACAATTAAAGAAACTAGGTTATAGAAATAAATTACATCACAGAAAGGCAACGATATTTGATATTGATGGTGAACTGATTGGAAGTGGTAATCAAACAAGAGGTAACTTGTTCTATCTAGATTTATTTGATGATACATGTTTGTTTGCACAATACGAAGATATTTGGTTATGACACAAGAGGTTATGCCATGTAGATTTTGAAAGTTTGGTTAGCATTAGTAAGATGAAAAGAGTGAGAGGTTTGCCAAAACTGAAGAAACCTGATAATGCTATGTTTAAACAATGTCAATTAGGGAAAAATGACAAAGTCTAGTTTCAAGAGCAAGGAATTGGTTCATACTAACCTTTGTAGACCTATTGGTAATCAAAGCTATTGTGGAGACAAATATTTCATTCTATTTCTTGATGACTACTCTAGAATGATGATTGTGATGTTTCTTAAAGAAAAATCTATTTCTTTTTAGTTATTTAAGTGATATTTGGCTAGATTTTAAAAGGAGGTAGGAAAGAGTCTAAAAATTCTTACAATCTAACTAAGGAGGTGAATTCATTTCCAATGAATTTAACATATTCTGCAATGATAGAGGTATCAAAAAAAAAAAAAATGCTAGCACCTAGGACCCCTCCTCAAAATGGGATAGCTAAAAGGAGAAATAGATCAATCATGGATTGTGCTAGAATACTAATGATATAGAAGAATGCATCACATGAATATTAGAGAGAAGTGGTAGGTAAATTTTTTTTATACTTTGAATAGAGTGCAAGTTAAGAAAGGTAAAAATGTTACACCTTTTGAATTAAGGTATGGATATGCACCTAATCTGAAGTATTTTAATGTTTTTGGAAGAAAAATCTATATATTTAAGGATAATAGAAATGGAAAACTTGATGCTAAAAGTGATGAAGGCATATTCTTAGGATATTCCACTAAGAGCAAAGCTTATAAGTGTTTGAAGTCTAACACTAACAAAGTTATGGAAAGTGTAAATGTGAATGTTGATGAATATGCAAAAAAGAGTGAAGTTGAAATATGAAAAATAGAACCTGAAGACTATTGTACAATCATAAATGTGAATGAAGGTGCTCCTTACACCCTACCTAAATAAGAGAAGAAAGTTGCAAGTAAATGACAAACTGCGAATGCCAAGCTGTAACAACCAGTTGTCAAGAAGAAGACTGTGGGTGTTGAGGAATACAAAAATGATATCAAGTCATAGATAGAAGGAATTCAACATTAGGAAGACAATGCCAAGAAAATAGAACATGAACCAAAACTTGAATGAGAGAGAGAAAAAATGAGCTTGAAATTATTTTATAAGATAAACCAATAGAAGATCAAAGAAGAAAAGAACTTGTATTAAAAAAATATGTGGGAAGACATCATGCACCTGTTAAAATTACTGGAGACAAAGAGTCTGATGTTTTGACAAGAAAAAAACTCAAAAGTGAGACATTCTTACTTAGTGAGTTTGAGCTTGAATTAGTAAAAGATGCATTGGAGAATGAGGATTGGATACAACCAATGCATGAAGAATTGATTAGATAGAAAAGAATAAAACATGGACACTATTACCTAGACCTAAAGACAAAAATGTTATTGGAAAAAAATGTGCATTCATAAACAAGTTGAATGAAAAAGGTGAAGTCACAAGGAATAAAGCTAGACTGATATGCAAAGGATATGCATAAGAAGAAGGAACTGACTATGGGGAGACATTTTCCCATGTTGCAAGGCTTGAAGGATTTAAAACACTACTTTTGTATTATCCTTATAAATGATTTAAGGTATATCAAATGGATTTCAAATCTTCATTTTTGAATGGGATAATTGAAGAAGAAGTGTACATAGAAAAACATGAAGGATTTGTTGATGCTAGTAAGAAGAACATGGTTTGCAAGTTGCACAAACCTTTATATGGTTTAAAGTAAGCCCCTAGAGCATGGTATGAACACACAATTATTTGGTGAAAATTGATTTTGTAAGAACTTATGATAACAACAATCTATACTTGAAAATTGGTAAGAACAATGAGATATTGTTGTCTAAATTTTTTGTTGATGATATCATATTTTGAGGCAAGGAAGCATTATGCAAATCATTTTCTAATGAAATAAATAAGGAATTTGAAATGTCAATGTTTGGTGAGATCAAATTATTTTTTGGATTACAAGTGTATCAAATGAAACAAGGTATCTTCATTACTCAATCCAAATACATCAAGGAGATTTTGAATACTTTTGGAATGGAAGATTCAAGACCAATTAGTACACCTATGTCAACTAGACATAGGTTATCTAAAAATGATGATTTCACTTATGTGAACCAAACATTATACATATCAATGATTGGAAAGTTACAATATGTTATTCACAATCAACTTGATATTGCATTAGCATTTGAGATAGTTGCAAGATTTTATGCAAACCCTAAGGAGAATCACATGATGACAGTGAAAAGGTTAGTGAGATATCTAAAAGGAACAAAAGAATATGGATTGTATTACAAGAAGAATTAAAAGTTTGAGCTTAAGGTTGTCACTGACTCAAATTGGGTAGGAAATATTGATGATATAAAAAGAACAAGTAGAGGTGCATTCTTTCTAGGAAAGAGACTATTCTCATGGACAAACAAGAAGTACTACATTTCTCAATCAACAATTGAAGTTGAATATGTGGTAGCAACAGTTAATTATTCAAATATCATATGGATCAAGAAATTGTTGAAAGGTATGAAGGAAGAAATCACAGATCTAGTTGTTATTATCTATTGTGATAACACTAGTGCAATTAATATATCAAAGAATCTTGTAATGCACACAAAGATAGAATATTGTTATCTAGTACCATTACTTGAGAGAGCTAGTTAAGGACAAAGAAGTGAAATTGGAGCATGTAAATACTAATGGGAAAATAGCTAATATATCCATTAAAGCTTTACCTAAAGATTCTCATGAATATCTAAGAGGTAAACTAGGGGTGATTCCCCTAAATAAGACTACTCAAGCTTAAATGGTGCTCTACATCAAATGTGTTGATCAAAATATTTTAAAAATTGATGCAAATGGTCCTACTTTAGGAGTTGCCTAGGGTAGTAATAAGGAAAAAGGACAGAATTTTGTATTAGTCATTTACAAATGACAGAAGATGAATTTTGAACTGACCTGAAGATATCTACATAATAGAGATGCATGAGTGAGATAGGAATTGTCTTTGGAATTATTGTTAAAGATAGAGAAGATGAAATTTAGTTACCCATGTAGAAAGAGGGAGATATTGATAAAAAAAAAGGAGGGAGAAGATGAAAAAAGTTTTTGATGGAGTTCATAGAAATAAAGGTGTTGCACAGATGAGAATCAGAATGAAACTAAGGATATTACTATAGATCTGATGTTGTACATAGAGGGAGTTTACTTGATTCAATACAAGTTGTGGATTGCATGCTAACTAGAGGTGTTTCCATCAATGCCAAAGAGGGATATCTTTGGAAACTATAATTGGAATAATTTTTATGTTGGCATTAATGCCAAACCTTATTGGTGAGTTAGTTTTCTATCTGATTTGAGTCTCATACCTATTTGATTGATGAAGAGGAGTTGAGAAGTTGGTCATAACAATAGCATCTAGAGGAAAGGTTGAGTTATGAAGAGGAAACTACAAATGGACACTTGATTAGTTAGAATTTGACAAGATAAAGTAATTTTTCAATTATAATAAGAGATAAGAATACAGTTACACTGAAGTCCTGACGAAGTGATCAAAGATAGATCAAATTCACACGTTTGATTGAGAAAAACATAGCAAAAGATTAAGAAACTTTCAATACATGTCAAATGATGCTAGTGCCAACTGAGCCATAATATGTACCAAGAAAAAATAGTGTTGATCGAGTGACAATATATTTTCTTAAAAATAAATCTAGTATCAACTGAGTAATTCAATGATGACCGAGTATAAAACATAGTGATTATCTAGGGACAAAATTTTCATAGTTGATTAGGAATCATAATTTCTAGTCAATAGAGTTGATTTCTTGGGATATGGAAAGCATGTTGAAGATAAGGATGGATGACCTAGAACATTTAAATGAATGGAAACTATGTTTGTGCATTTCTATGCAAGAATTCAAGAAGTAGTTTGGAGAATTTATAGAATAGAAATAAGGAGATGAAATTTTGGAATGATTTGATGGATTTGGCCTAAACCTAAGATATATGGTGGTGTTTATGCGACAAAAGATTAGAAGGATGAGAATATTTGAGAAGAGGTGAAGTGTTATTGCTTGAAGAATTTCCAAGAGAGAGAGATTGAGATGACAATGAAGGCTAGTCAATGAATCAGTATTTGAGCTTAAATGAGATTTGTAATTGTAAACTAAGTTGTATTTGTCAAATAAAATTCTATTGTTACTTTCTAACCATTTTATCAATTTACAATCCTTTAATCAAGACTAACCTAATAGTCATATGTAAATCCTTTAATCAAGGTGGAATTCCAATGGAATGTTCTAAAGTCCTCTAATAAGGCCACTCCTAATAGGGTGATTAAATCCTTTAACAAAGTCACATTTAATAGTGTGTTCTGTAACCTTTAATAGTGTTAACTCCTAACAAAACTCACTTCATAAGAGTGAAAATATTCGTGACATGTTACTGGTGGTTTTTCCCAAATTGAGTTTTCATGTTAAATACTAGTGTCCAACTTGTGTGGATGTTATATGTGATGATTTACTATTGATGTTTGCATTCTACAAGTTTTTTATATTTAGGACAATGGACTGCTAGTTGATATTATTGAAAGTATATTATAGGGACCAAGCTAATGAATGATAATAATTGAAATAATTTAAGTATTTTTTGTTCAATTGGTACATCTAGACCTTAGATAACTGATTCACCCCCCCCCCCCTTGTTATTCTAAACATTATAATAGATTTGATTAGAAATTTTTTGATTAAATGTTTTTTACCTATGACATTGTTACCTAAGAAGTATTGTGAGTGGAGAATGTGTACTAATTCTAGAGCTATTAATAAGATCATAGTGAAGTATAGGTTCCTTATGTCGAGGATGGATGATATAATGAATTATTCGAGTGAAGCAAGATATTTTACAAATATTGACTTGAAAAGTGGGTATCATTAGATCATAATTAGAGAAGGTGATGAGTGGTAGATTGCTTTTAAGACAAAATAATAATTTTATAAATGGATTCTTATTTCTTTTCTTTGATTAATGCACCAAGTGCTTGTATCAGGTTAATGAATGAGGTTCTAAAGAAACTATTGGAAAAGTTTATGATTATATACCTTAATGATATTTTGATATTTAGAAAGACTAAGGAAGAACATCTTGAGCATATTAGACAAGTGTTACAAATATTGAAAGAGAAGTTTCTAATTAATTTGAAAAAGAGTTAATTCATTAAGGAGGAAATTGTGTATTTGAGATTTTTTATTTCAACTGATGGTTTCAAGATAGATCCTAAGAAGGTTACAACAATTCTTTAATGTCCTATACTTGAGAATGTGAGTAAAGTAAGATCAGTTCATCAAAAAAATTAGTTCTATTTGCAATGCTATGACTGAGACAATGAGAGGAGATAAAAAAGGATTTCAAGTGGACACATGGAGTTGATAAGAGTTTTGAGATCTTCAAACAAAGGGTTTCTAAATTATCGTTGTTGGATTTTCCTAATTTCAATAAAGTATTCCAGGTTGAATGTGATGCAAGTGGTAGTACAATTGGAGTTGTATTGAGTTAGGAAGGAAAACCTATTGCTTTCTTTAGTGATAAGTTTAATGATGCTAAAAAGAAGTATTATGTGTATGATCAAGAGTTCTATGTTATTGTTCAAGTTTTGAAGAAATGAAGACATTATTTTATTCCTAAGGAGTTTGTGTTGTATATTGATCAAAGGCTTTACAGTATTTGGGAAATCAACATAAGGGGCATATGAAGTGGGTTAAATATTTGTATAATTTCATATTTGTAATCAAGCATAAGAGTGGAGTATCTAACTAATTTGTAGATGCATTGAACATAAGAAGATATTTGTTAACTGAGATGAGGGTTGAAGTTCTTGGCTTTGATGATGTTAGATTGTGGTGACTAATTAGGAAAGTACTATACATACTTCATAAAATCTTTGGGGGGGAAAAATTTTGGCCCCATTTTATCAGGATTTTGGGCCAACATGTAATTATTAATTATAACCCTAAAGTGGTGAAAATACTTGTATAAAAGAGCTTAGGGTTAGGGATTGTTTCATAGTGGTGATGCAAAAATTGATTCTTGTAGCGGTATTGAGTTATAAGGGATTATGGATTGTAATTAGGTTGTAATCACTAGATCATAATAATATTAGAATTTCTATTTGGTGGATGTAGCTCAGGGATTGGGTGAACCATGTTAAATCTTGGTGTCTTTTGTTCTTTTCTGTGTGATCTATTATTTTTTGATATTGATTATATTTGCATGTAATTATTATTTCTGTCTATGATTTAATCCTAGTAGATGAAATGAAGGATTTATATGCAACTAAATTTGATTTTTCTGAGGCACAAAGAGAGTGTAGAATACCAGTACTAGATCAATCGAGTAAATTTTCTAATTATTTCATTCAAGAAGGTATGTTGTTCAAAGGTATTTAGTTGTGTATATTGAGAGGATCTATGAGAGTTAATTTGATTAAGGAAAATTATAGTGGTGGATTGGTTGGACACTTTGGTGTTGATAAGATTTTGAATTTTCTTAAGGAGAAGTATTATTGGCCACAATTGTATAAGGATGTTCACAAGTTTAAAAAGAGTTGTGGAGTTTGTAAGTTGCTAAAGAAGTAAGTTAGAAAATTAGATTGTATACACATATTTAAGTACTTGAGAAACCTTGGAATGATATCAGTATGGATTTTGTTCTTGGCTTATTAAGGATTGCAAGGGGAAATTATTCTATGTTTGTTGTTGTTGATAGATTTTCTAAGATGGCACCTTTCATACCTTGTAGGAAAATGTCTGATGCAGTACATATTGCTAAGATTTTATTTAAAGAGGTAGTTAGATTGCATGGATTACCAAGGAGTATTGTACTTGACAGAGATAATGAATTTATTTGATATTTCTAAAATAAATAATGGAGGAAGTTGGAGACTGAGTTGAAATTCACTTCTATATTTCATCCAAATATTGATGGATAGACAAAGGTTATGAATAGAAACTTAGGTAATTTGTCGAGATGCTTAGTTGGGGACAAATTGAGTAACTAGGATTTAGTATTGGAATAAGAAGAGTTTTCATACAATAATTCTATAAACAAGAGTACTGGGAAAAAACCTTTTAAGATTGTTACTAGAATGTAGCCTAAAGGTATATTAAGTTTGAAGGATATTATTGGAGAAGAAAAGAGAAGTGTTGAAGGTGATGAATTTTCTAAATCCATGAAGTATTTGCATGAGGAAGTGAAAAATAAGCTGGAACAAAGTAATTATAAATACAAGGAGAGTGTAGATAAGTCTAGAAGACATATGATTTTTAAAGGTAGTCATGAGGTAATGGTTGGCTCTATTCAATGTTGTTGATTTTTGCAAGTATCAAAAATTTGATGATGAGTTGAGTGTATCAAATGATTATCCTAAGAAACAAGCTGAAGAGGTAGAACATATTTTGGATCAAAGAGTTGGTAAGAGTACAGGAGGAAAATATTACTTTGAGTATTTGGTAAAGTGGAAGGGTGAGCCAATTGAAGATATTGTGTGGATTTTTAAATCTGAGTTGGATTCAACTTGGATTGTGACACACTCATGATTCAAGATAATAATTTCTTGTCAACCCTAGTTGTTTGATGCAAGAGAATCCTAGATTGCATTGGTATCTTTCTCAGTAGATATGTGCTTGGTTATCATTGTGAACCTAGTCGATGAATTTGTTATTGATTGGTTTGGTGAAGGTTTTTCTACCTACTTTCATTGAGTAGCTTAAGTTCCTTTTCACTGACAAATTCTATTTCTATGTTCACTGAGAACCTTAGTGACTCTTTGTTGTTCTTGTTTGATCATATCTTATTCTTCTTTGGCTAAGTTGTATGTGTGGTAGTTATTTGAAGCCAACTTGTGTCTTTAATTTGAAGTCATATTTTATAGTATTGGATAGATCAGTAGGATGTGTGCAGACTATTATGTGGTCAACTTTATCCTTATGATGATCTAGAATCTTTTGTAAGCCATTCTGACAAGTATAAATATAGGGTTTTATTTTAGGTTTAGTAGTGAACTCAATAAGAACGTGTATGGGATTTAGAATCTGAATAGGAGATTTTATATCTTGCAAGTTGGAGGATACTTTTTGTATTTGAATCTTTGTATTGGTGCCTCAAAATTGGGAATTTATGATGAAAATTTGTTAAATATATGAATTTTTTTTGGTTCTCTCCATTTAAGCATTTTCTCTTTATGATTTTATTTTATTGTGTTAACTTTGCAAGGTAGGTTGATCACTAGGTGTGCCTTTGACCCTAGTTTTCATATGTGCCTTACATTGAATTAACACCTTCCTTATGCATGATGGTTACTTTATGGTTTTAATTTAAACATGAAAAAATATTTACAACTTGTTAGAGACTAAGATGTATGTTTACATTCATGGGAAACATTAATGAGGGAGTAAAGGTAGACAAGGAAGAAATATATTTAGTATTCATGGTACTTAGATGTTTTTCATCTATGTTTCCATCAATGTTCAAGTGGGGGATTATTAGAATGAATTTTGATGATATACCTATGGGGAAGTATCATAGAGTGCTAGAGACATGATTTAGTGCTTATGTGTTGCATTAACGTTTGAGTTTGTCATTGATGTCAACATATACTTTATGCTATGAAGAATTCTAGAGTTGCAAAGGTAGATGCATTCAACACAATCAGAGGATTATGAGTTTTGATGTGTTCACTTAACTAGATTTTTATAAATGCTTATAGATGATATAACTAACTATACACACAAAAATACGAAAATATGATAGAGTTATGCAATATTTTCTAAAAGTTACTTTCAGAGAGTTTCTAAATAGTAGTTACTAGCAAATTGATTATATATTATAACAGAGATGTAATCTTATTGAGTGATCTTAGAGGAAGCTTAGAGACATGTTGAAGATGCTATGGTGATGTGGGAAACTCAAATATGCAGTTTGTGTTGACTTATTAAAGAATGTTTAGAGTATTATTTCCTATGAGCCAACAATTGTAAAGATCATTGTAAAAAAAGAGTATGATTGTAACGTAACATGTAATGTAATATCATAAGGACGTCCTATATTATTATTATAATTTGGGAAAGGTCAAAGGCCAACTCAATATATTTTTTAGGACTTGGTATAAAGGAAATATTATTTTCTTGGGTGTAATCATCAATGAGATCATTTTGTTGGTTATGTGAACTTGGAAACAAAATGTGTTTGATTAGAGAAGAGATTGATATTGAGGATATATTGTGAGCTTCAAATGAACTATATTGGTAAAGGAGTTTCTATGTGGCTAGTTCAAAGATTTTGGATATGCTTAACTATAAGATTGTCTAGTGAAGACTACTTTTGTTGAGATAATGTTGTTGGAAATATAAGGTAGGCAAGGTTACTAAGAGGGAAGGGGTGAATCAAGAACCAATAAAAGTTTTATCTTACTTCGCCAATTAATCCTTCATATAAAATTCAGATCTAATTACATGCATGAAATAATGAAAGCAATAAAACATTCATAAAATTTTAACACAAGATATGGTAACCCAGAAACCTTCCAAATAGAAAGTAAAACTGGGGTGGGGATGATACCCACAAGCTTTAGTATTGTAGTATAAAGTTAACCTATTAAGGCTTACTATTGATCACTTTTGGTGATCTACCCTATTAGGAGCAATAAGGACTTTGAGGTCCACCTTGTTAAAGGATTTACAAACATATAATGAAGTATGCACTTGATTAAGAGATTTAGCAAAAGACTGTTAAGTCCACCCTATTAAAGGATTTAACTGATACACTTGTTAGGATGAAACAATGGATGATCTCTAATCTAAAAATCTGATTTGCTGAATGAGATTCCTTGTATTGCAATGATCACTTGACTGTGATAGATAAATCTCTTTTGTCCCTTATACTACTTGCAGCCTTCTTTAATTTGCACTCTTTCTCATCATAATACTCTTCACTTACATGTTTGGATATGATACAATGTATTACATATATATCAATCCAAATAAAAACTTACAAGAGTTGGCTACAATACCAAATTTATCACAATTCACAAAGTCATCCCAAGTGTTATAACTCAAGTTTGGAAGACAAACTTGGTGATGTTCTAATACACAAAAAACACTATCAACACTTGGAAATCCTTGGCACTCAGTTGAATTTGAAGCTTGGTCCATACTAATCACTTCCAAGCAGCTCAAACTTGGTGAACAGTAAGAAACTCAATAGTTGTTGAATCACTTGGTTGACACTACATGACTCGGTCAACATTAGATTCACATGTTTAACACTATCAGCTCGGTAGACACTGTAGGACTAGGTTGACACTATAGAGATTGATTAACACTATGATCTTCTTTAATTTTATTGAATAGCTTGGTAGCCTCTACTATGCTCGGTTTACTCTGTACATAGTCTTTGAAGCTCAGTAAACACTATGTAGCTTGGAAAACATTGTAAGGTGACTCAGGTGCTTGGTAGACACTACATTTTGACTACTTGGCTCAGCAGCATTTGAAACACTTGGTTAACACTCTAGGATGAATGATAAGCTCAATAGCTATTGTAGAGCTTGATAGAAATGTAACCATTTGATTAACTATTTAGTCAATGATAGACAAATTGATCTTAATGTCAACAATCTCCCTCTTTGGCATTAGTGACAAAAACATTTATCAAACCAAAAATATGAGCATTCAAAACTATAAAAAAAACCTTCCTTTATCATCATTCAAAGTCTCCAACTCAGTTTTGGCTTCCTGTAGTTGTAGCTCGGTAACATACTCTATTATTATGATTTTTCAAAATTTCTTTCGTAAAGATACTATCTTTTTATCTATACATGAACCCGTATAATACTATAGTACTCCCCCATTCATATATATCTCCTATACACATATATCTAGAGTATAGTATTCTTCTCCTCCTTTTACAATATCTTCTCCCTCTTTATGAAATAATAAAATATACAATATCTACTCCCCTTTTTTGACATAAATGCCAAAGGTGTATAATATCTATATGTTAATACAAAAATGTGACAAGAAATTAGAATGTACCTTCAAAATTAGTACCATAATCTTGTCCTAATTCTCTTGTAATACCTTGCATGCAGGACAATCTGAACTTCTGCTGATAATTTCATCATGTGATCAGCTATGGAGAAGTTATTATCATGGATGAGAGTGTTTTCATTTGCAATGTGTTTCTCTAATGTATCCATGTTTGGAAGAATCATGTCTTGAATTTCTACAAGTGTGGCCCTGATTTTGGCTTCTTCCTTCAATAATTTTGCCTACAAACTTGTTAGATATTTGATCTTTGAGTAATGTGTAGAACTATGTCTTCGATCAACTAATAGTTGGTGTGCACTTGCCTTCATATCTTCATCTATCTTGGAAAATTTATCCTCAATCTCCTTTGTGAAGATAGATGTGTCACTCAGTTTGACAAATAATGAAATAACATTATTAACAGATGTTTCTAGAGAAGTAAGAATAGTAGATAACTCTATGTGATCTATTTCAATTCTCTATGCAACTTGCTCCAATACTCTATTCCCAAATTTTCTTTCAACTCTTTGCAGTAGTTTATCCTATCTATTCAGATCTTCATTGAATTTTTGGAAAATTTTAGTTAGTTGATCAAGAATAGGTTGTGTACTATCAACCTCAATACTTAGAGCATGAACAAATATGTTGTTTACATCCTCAAGGACTTGATTTATCTTCTTCTTTTCTTCTCTAAGTTTCTATTACTTAGATCTATTCTATAATAGTTCACCTAGGGTATTCATTTGATCATGGGTGAGGGTAGAGATATCCCAATTTGGAATAACTATGTCCTCATCCAGATCAATTTCCTCTTCTTTACCCTTAACCTTTAGAATGATAAAAATGATTTGTTTACTCTTTCTAAGACTTCGGTGCTTAGTTAAGACTAGTTCTCAACTGTCATTGCACTAGCTATGGATATACTTGGAATAGAAATAATTGTGAAATTGATGGAATACCAACAAATGTAAAAAATGACACTAACAATAGGAATACCTTGATGTTGCTCAGTCAAGCTTGATTATGGAGGAACTTGTTACTCGGTGGATGAAGTGATGGGAACTTTAGTCAATGTTACACTTGGAAGAATATATCTAGATCTTGGTTGGGTGCTTGGTGTAGCAATGGTATCCACAACCAACTTGGTAGAAGATTTCTTTGAGCCAAATTGCACTAAGGTTGTGTTTAGAGAGTTAGGAAATGAAGCCATGACTGCTGTTACAATTTTCTCTACATCTGTTTCCTTAATGCTCTATATCTCTGGAAGGCTTCCTCTAGTAGCTTCATGTTCTTCCTCCTCATCATCTAGATTAAAATAATCTATCTCATCATCTTTTATTTCTACCTCTTCTTCCTTATCTTCATCACCCTTGTCATCAACATGCACAACAAAGTCACTGGGTTGATGCAATTGATAGATGTTTTTCCATGTAGTAGTAGCTACCTTCACCACATATTCAATATCCTTAAGCAATATCATACAAATGTTTAACTTGAGAGTGAACTTCTCATTTTGCTTCAAGGATTTCTTCACTTCCTTCTCACTAAGACTTTACATGAGTTGCTTCAAAGTTTATTCAAAGATGTCATTGATAGTCTTCTTTGCATTTTCCCACCTAGGTTTTATTGCCTTCATAAGTTCATCAAGAATTTTCTGTGCAAGCTCATCAGGTGAGTACTTCCATTTTCCTAATTTAGTCACAAGAGTATCCTCAATCTTCCTTTTCTCTTCTTTATTCCTTGTCTCATACTTTAGAAACTTAAAACATGCCATGACAGTTCCTTCTTCCATTTTCTTCAATCTTTCTTAGAGTGTAGGTGCAAATCTTTTGAAGATAATATGTTTGTCTTCATCTTCACCTAACTTTAACTTCTTTTTGGATTTGGATTCCCTTCTTGTAAATACAATAGGGGAGGATTTGGCAGGTCTTGTTATAATGGTGTTCCCCTTCTCCTTGGGAGGATCTTCCTTGTCAAATTCATATTCCTTTGCTGCATCCTCTTCATCATCATCTTCTACATCATCTCCTTTGACTTTTGTCAGCATGAGAGGAGAACTTTCTTGCTTTCTATTTTTCATTAACTTTTCTATCCTCTTCCTTCCATTGTTCATTACTTGAGTTAGCTTGATCTCAAGATCAGTTCTTTCCTTTGCTCCATCATATGCTCCAAAATAGGTGACTTTGGGATCCATAGGATCATTTAGTAGAGCTTCAATGATATCCTTTGTGTTGTCAATATTAACCTCATACTCTAGAGGCTTAACCCTTGACACTCTAGGTCTAACTACTTGACTGTATACCTTGTCACGATCAACCATGAAACATTTATCTTTCTCATTGTCTTCCACATGATTCTTGGGTATCCTAAACCTATTTTTCATCTTTTCTTTGAACTTTTTGAAATAATTATCCATGATGTTTTCAAAATTCTTACCCATTTCTACTATATATTCATTGATTTGACATAAAACTAGAACATCCTTCCTCCATACTACAGAATCTTTGGAAGGGAAAAACATTTGAATATAAAATAATAGACATGTCAAAAGAGAACCAAACTTACATGAGTTTTTCTTTAACACTCCAATTCTCTCCATGTTCTTGTTGAATTGGTTCAACAATAACTTAGCAAGGTTGAAAGATAGATTATTCTTTACCAACTTGTATGCAAGATCCATAGCTTCACACGACATGTTGTTCAATTGACTAGAGTTGTATATTTTGTGACCAACATGTATGACAAACTTTAGCTCCATGTCTATTATGCCACTTAGCTTCATGTCTCTTTCACCCCACATGGAAAGAGTCATCTTGGTTAGTTTAGCTTGACCTAGGGTTTTGGTCACCTTTGCTTTGTTTAGCATTGGCAGTCTAGTGATTTAGTGAATCATTTTCTTGGATAATTGAATGGATTGATTCAACCATTATTTCTTATTGTGAACATGGCTTAGAATAAGTCTAATCCATTTGACTTGAAAATTCCTTTGCATATGTGAAATATGCATCAAACCCTTCGTTTCCAAATGTTGATGCTTGGGTTTCAATACACCATCCACACATAACTCATTGAATGCCTAATTCATTTCAAGAGTACTAAGTTCTAAAATAGAATAGTCAAAAAATGAATAGATTTCATCCACAAGTAATAACTTGGGAAGAATTTGAGACTGTACACCAAGCGGGTTGAGCATCTCTACAATCACCAAAATCAACTTGAATGTACGTGCCTTGTAGTCAACTCCATGGACTAACATTTTAGAACCTTTCTTGGATTTTATTCTTGATGATGCCATGCTTAGTCAAGTTTTTGAAAATTGAGAAATCTTGCACCAAAAAACACTCAAATCACTTGAGGGATCTAAATTCGCTCTTCACAAATAGATCTAGAAATTTTTCATGAAATAATGTAATTGATTTCTTCCTTTTAATGAATTTCCTCCTTTCAATCACCATTAATCCTTTGTACTTCATACTCACTTGGCGACAGACTATCCTCTACTTGGTTTGGCTTTTAATGCTCGAGAGACATTCACAACTCAATAGAGTCACCAATAACTCAACATCTACATCCAGTGTTAAGTATCCTAACCTCACTCGGTAAGGTCTTGCGACTTGACCTAGCTCGGTAAGGTCTCCTTCTTTCCATCATGCTCAATGATCCCTATGCTTCTTGAATGTTGATATGGATCTTTCTTCTTGCTAGATGGAACTGATGTTAGATGATTCCTTATAAATCATAGTTCTAGTAATCTCCGTAGGGAACTAAGTTGAAATGATTGTACCACCAAACTCATTGACTTAGTGTCATTCACTTCATGATTTTGGCTTGCATTCTCTAGAGATTTTGGTACCCAATGCTGCCACGTTTATTTTCTAATATTTTTATCTTTGGCTTTCTTTTCATCTTCAATTCTTCCTGTGTTCATACAATTCTTGGAAAGATGTCCAAGTTTTGTACAAATAAAACATCTTTTTGTAGTATCTATTTTCCTCAAATGATGTTTCACACAATTTGGTCCAATATGCCCAAAATACCATAGTAGTGACATCTAAACCATGTGTTACAATCCCATCTAAATATTGCTTTCACAATTTGTTATGTTGGGTTTCACTTCTTGGTTTTGCACTCTGAAGATTTGTGTCCTTGTTGTTTGCAATTGTGACAGTTTCCTTCAAACTTAGGTTTCTCTATGAATTCACTTTCTCTATGACCATGCTTGTTGTAACTATAACACTTTTCATTGAATGTTTCTTTACCATTGCTCCAATATTTTTTTGATGTATGACCTATCTTACCACAATGATTACAAGTAGGCCTTTTGTTCTTTTGAGCTTCTTGCTGAGATGATTCACCTTCTACTATATATCATATTCCATCTTTTCCTTTGTGTCTATATCGACTTTGGTCATTCAATTGATTCATAATTTCCTAAGATTTCATCATTCTTTCATTGGTTTTCTTTTCAATATTGAGATCATTCTATATTTTTTCATTCTTTTTCCTTAAGTACATAAGCTCTTCATTTACACTAGTAAGTTGATCAATTAAATCTATTTTTTGAAAAGATAGTTGTTGAGTTTCACTGTCCTTCTCTTCTATCACTTCTTTGGCTTTGTGTTTCTCTTCCATGACTTCACATAGTCTAACTAATTGGATTTCTTACTCTCTTTTCAGCTTTCTAACTTCTTCTTGAAGATTGGAATTCCTTTCTAATAGGTCTTTGATTGATGCATCATCTTCATCTAAATTTCTTTTCTGGACATATGTCTTCAATTCTTTCTTCAATGTAGAATTTGTCATTTATTTTTACTACAAGATCTTTCCTTCTTTGCAATGACTCAAAGAGTTTCTCCTTTTTCTTTCTTGAGTTGTCCAATAGCCAATTTGAGATCCACTTTCCATTGTCAATAGCCCTATCTAGCCTATATACCTCCATTGCCTCTAATCCTATCTCAAGCTATTAAACTTCTAAAGTGAGAACCAAATTATCTAATACCAATTGTTGGAAATATAAGGTAGGCAATATTACTGAGAGTGGAGAGGTGAATCAGGAACCATTACTTCACCAATTAACCCTTCATATAATATTCAGATCTAATTGCATGTATGAAAGAATGAAAGCAATAAAATATTCATAACGCTTTAACACAAGATATGGTGACCTAGAAACCTTCCAAATAGAAAGGAAAACTAGGGTGGGGATGATACCCAAAAGATTTAGTATTGCAATATAATGTTAACCTATTAAGGCTTACAATTGACCACTTCTAGTGATCTTCCCTATTAGGAGCAATAAGGACTTTGAGGTCCACCTTGTTAAAGGATTTACAAACATACAATTAAGTATGCACTCGATTAAGAGGTTGAGAAAAAGACTATTAAGTCTACTCTATTAAAGGATTTAATTGATAAACCTATTAGGATGAACTAGTGGTTGATCTCTGATTTGCAACTTTGATTTGTTGAATGAGATTCCTTATATTAAAATGATTACCTTACAATGATAGAAAAAATCTCGGTTGTCTCTTATATTTCTTGTAGCCTTCTTTAATATGCACTCTTGCTCATCATAATACTCTTCACTTACATGTTTGGATATGATACAATGCATTACATATATATCAATCCAAATAACAACTTACTAGAGTTGAGTACAATACCAAACTTATCATAATTTATAAAGTAGGTCCAACTATTGTAACGTAGGTTCAAAAGACAAAATTAGTGATGTTTTGATACACAACAAACATTGTCAGTGCTTGTCAATCTTCAGCGCTCGGTTAAACTTGAAGCTCAATTCATACTAATCACTTTCAAGTAGCTTGAACTTGGTCAGCACTATGTGACTCGGTGAACATTAAGAAACTCAATAGCTGTTGAATCACTTGGTTGAAACCACTTGACTTAGTCAACACTAGATTCACATTGTTAACAATGCGAGCTTGGCAGACATTGTAGGACTAGGTTGACACTATAGATCTCAGTTAATACTACAATCTTCTAAGTTACTTTCACTAAATAACTCAGTAGCCTCTACTATGCTCAATTTGAACAATACATAGTCTTTGAAGCTCGATAAACACTGTGTAGCTTGGAAAATATTGTAAGCTAACTCAAATGCTCGATAGACACTGCATTTTGGCTACTTGGCTTGACAGCATCTAAAACACTTGGTTAACACTACAGGATGAATGATAAGCTCGATAGCAATGTAACCATTTGACTAAGTGTTGAGTCACTGATAGACAAATTGACCTTAATGTCAACAAATGTTTGTTTCACACATTGTATAATATTGTTATATTATTTTATTTTATTATGTAATGTTGCACCTAAGAGCACCTAGATGTACATGCAACATGTAGAGATTCCCATAGGATATACTTGATGAGTTGTATTGTAACATTGTGATAATATTTGATGTAATTATTTAATATTGAGAGAAAAATAATACTAAATGTCCAATATTAAATGCGGAGTCAATGGGTTAGGTAACACATGGTTTATGTAATACATTGTGGTTTTGTGGGACTTGTTACTATATAAGAAGCCACAAGGGTAGTTATTGTATGAAAATATAGAAGGAAAAAATGCAAAAAGTAAAGTCGAGAAAGACAATACTTGACAAGTTGCGCAAGGGAGTATTTGTGAAGGTAAGAAGCATAACATAGGCTGTGTGGATTCATGCTTGTTCACATAGACTACTTGGTTGTGGCTATAGCTTTGAAGGCTTCCATGGTTGTATTGCAATAGTTTTTTCTTGAATATTATATGGTGATGGATGCTTTTGGAGGTTGGCTTTTCCCTTAATGAGGGTTTCCCAGGGTATATCTTGTGTCACATTTTTGTGGGTATGTTGTATGTTTTCTTGCATGTGGATTTTAATTACATATTTATTTTAAATTTATTATGAGTTATGTGGAAACAATAACATTTTTTGTTGCAAGTTTCTTTACAAGTGATATTAGAGCTATCATTTTGTCATTGTAACCCTACATTGAATCCATAGAAATGCATGATAGAATAAAAAAAAATAGAGAAATATATGATTTTTGTAGGTTGTATATTGCAGATATGAGGGTTTTGGATTTTCTATTATGATGGGATGTTGAAAGATTCTAGGCATTCAAAAATGTTGGTAAAAAGGATTTTTTGGATGTTTCATTTAAATAAAGTTTTTAGCGGGGGGGGGGGGGGGGGGGGGGGGGGCTTGTAGAAATGACCTCCTAGAGAATAAAAAATCTCACCATTGGATTTGGGTTGACATTTCCACACATTTTGATACATAATGTGCCCTAGTTTTCCCATGTTGATAGAAAATGCAAAAGGTTTTGTCTGTCAAATTTAATCTCGTCAAAAATTTTATCACACACAAAAAAAATATAGTGAAAATGGTAAAAAGACTATCTTGGTAATACAACCATAACTTTCACTTAGGATATTGGATTCTAGACTTCCTATAGTCATTGTTAAGATAATTCAGAGAACTACAACTTGGTATAGGTTTGATTATATGATTGTGACATTTTGTTAGATTTTAAGAGCCTGAAATTTAGATTTTGTTTATTCTGAGCACATATTTGGGCATAACTTGGGCATACAGAGTCAGATTTAAGACTTTTAGTGGTTAGCAAGAATTTCTCAAAGATCTCTACACATTAGTTTAGATTTGAAGTAGGTTTGGTATGGTTTATTTGGTGACATAATGATTTGAATAGTTTATAATACATATTGACTATGGTAACATTATGAGTTTATGACATTGTATATTTTAAAAATTTGAGCTTCAATGTCATTGTATCCTCATCTTATATTTTAGATTGGTCTCATGATGATATGGTTATCCCTGTTTGGTTTGGATATATATGATGACTTGTTGCATCTACAAGTTGTGTAGTCTTGTAAGCACTCTATACTTATAGGTTGCATTTATGGCTTCGATATTAGTTGTCTTTGCCCATTGATCTTTCATTATTGATGCATATTTAGATCGGTGGCTTGGATTTGGGTTGTTTATGCTCTTAGTCACATGATTTTTTGATTTGTCTTTATGTAGAAGGGTTGAGACGTTGTTACTAGGTGGAGAATTGTGGTTGACTACTTTATGCTAATAGGTTGGACACTTTGAGAGTTAGATGCTCAATTCATGGATGTGATTTTTACATGACATGATTGGATATGTAGGTGCATCATTGGTATTCATTGGTTTGGATTCCTAATTTTTTTATGGTGGTCTATTTTCTTGGTTGAGGATCATGGTTATTTGGTTTCTTTTAAGGAGCTTATGATGTGCACTTTGAGTTCTTTGATAGTTTAATGCCTTGGTTGATTATCATGGTTATAGGATGGTTTTTTCATCATGATGTCATGAATATCTTGGATACATGATTTAGTGGCAACTTGTGATACTAATGAAGTGGTAGTGTAGGATTAGTTCCTAGTTTGGTTTATATCTTATTGGGTTGGAGATCTTGATTTCACTTGGTACTGACACTTTGGTTCTGTGTGTAGATCTAGAGGATCTTCATATAGGAGATAAATTTTATGATGCCATGGGTGACTCGCTACCATGGTTGAGTGAGAGTTGTTGGCATTAATATATTTATTGAGTGCTTTTAGATGTTAGAGGGTTGTCTTTGATCATGTTTCTATAGAAGCATCTTTTACATTTGCATGGTGCACTTGTTATCTTCATGTTGTGTGGAGATGTTTATTTAGGGTGTGTGGAGATGGTTTTTCATGGTGTGTGGAGATGGTTGCATCTAGAAAACTCATGGGGTTCTTGGTAAAGGTGTGATTTATGCTTTCATTAACATATTATTCTTGGTGTGAGGATGGTTTCATTATTATTTCATGGTATAATCTTGATACACATTTAGATTTTTGATGTGTTATGGTATGTTCATATGGAGCATGCTATCTCTTTGGTTGAGATGGTTTAGATGATGTTTTCATGTTATATTCCTAAGGCCATGGTTGGAACTTTGACATTGATCATTTGTTGGATACTTCATGATATTGCTATGTTGCATTTGGAGTTGGCATGGATTAATTGGTTATAGGTTCTCATGGATACTTAGTATTAGTGGTGATGTTGATTTCTTTCAGATCATAGATGTATTTGTTGAGACTATTTTGTAGTTTTAGTAGGAAATCCGAGGGGCATTCACATGATATGGATAAGAGAGGAGATTGTTCTTATATGATTCTTTGTTAGAGACTTGGATATCTTGATGAGCATTCTCATTCCCCACTCTTGGTATACTCGACAGATATTACTTGAGAGGTATAGCCCATTTTTTCTCTCAGGTGCATTATATTCATGCTTTTCTTTCATTGATATGGTTCTTGAGCTATGGTACATAAACTTGTTCCAGAGGGTTCATTTGACAGATGGTTTAGCATTGGTTATCTTTATGAGCATATGTAGTTTTTATGTTGGTTGAGTTTGGGATATGGTTTTATATTGGACATATTCCTTGGATTAGGGATAGTTATTCCTTGGTTTAGGAATGGTTTATGAGTTTGATCTTCTTGTGAGAGGCTCACATCCATGATTATTTGTATGGTATGGTTTGGTTTTTGTTTTGTCTTCTTCGTTGGGGTTATATGGAGATCATCATACTTGCAAAATTTACATCTAGAGGTGTGTGTAGAAGGACATGATATCAATTATGATTTTTATGGTTTCTCTTAGGTCGTGATTATCTTTCTGAATGTTGAGTTTCATCTACATTGGATTTAAGATTGGTTGGTGATTATGATCACTAGTTTGTGTTCATGGATGTAATGTGAGAGATAACATGGTTATTCATTTATCTCTTTCCTTTTTTGGTTTTGGAGAACTTGGGAGAGTGTTGGAGAATTGTTATGAGATTTGTTCTTGTAGGTTATTGGTTTATATATTGTGGACGTACTTGATACTACATGGATTCACTTCCATGAGATGTTATGAGTGGATTGGTTATAGATGTGACATTATCTTTTGTAGGAAAAGATTTTTGGTATATATGTGGTAGATATTTCTCTTGAGGCTTGTTATTACATGTTAAAAATTAGATATGTTGGTGATGTGAGGTTCACTTCATATATCTTTTGAGGTATAGAAATTTGGATGGGTTTGACACTTGTTGTGGGTGCTATTTCAGCTATGGATTTTTCCAACTATAGATGCATGTGATTGCCTTTGGATTAGGTGTTTGTTCTTGACATTTTAGTTCATATAAGATTTTATGATTCTTATGTGATAGGTTGGGTTTCTTTCTCTTTAGATGACTTCTTTTTATGTTTAGTGACAATGGTGCAATAGGAGGTGAAATCATTCATGTTTGAGATGTTGGATACTTTGAATTTCTTGTAGGTACCTAGATAGAGAACTTGGTATACTTCAATCCATGATGGTGGATGTAGTAGGAAGGATTATTCCCTTTCTTGTTTATGTGGCTAAGGATTGACCTTGCACATTGTATACAAAAAATGGGAGATCGTTGAGATAATGTGTGTTGTATACATTGCATAATATTTTTATACTGTATTATTTTATTTTATTATGTAATGTTGCATCTAGGAGCACCCAGATATATATGCAATGTGTAGAGATTCCCATGGGATATCTTGATGAGTTGTATTGGAACATTGTGATAATATTTGATATAATTATTTAATTTTGGAAAAAAATAATATGAAATGTCCAATATTAAATGTGGGGTTAATGGGTTAGGTAGCACATGGTTTATGTAATACCACTTGGTGGTCTTGTGGGACTTTCTAATATACAAGAAGCCACAAGGGTAGTTGTTATATGAAAAGATAAAAGAGAAAAAGGAAGAAAAAAAATTCGAGCAAGACAAGGCTTGATAGGTTAGCCAAGGGAGCATTTGTGAAGGTTGGAAGCATGGCATGGGATGTGTGAATTCATTCTTGATCACATGGATTTTTTAGTTGTGGCTATGGATTTGAAAACTTCCAAGATTATATTGCAATGGTGTTTTGTTGAATAACATATGGCGATGGATTCTTTTGGAGGCTTGGTTTTTCCCTCAATGAGCCTCAATGAGGGTTTCTTAGGGTATATCTTGTGTCACATTTTTGTGGGTATGTTGTCTATTCATTTGCATTTGGATTTTAATTACATATTTATTTCAGAATTATTATGGGTTATGTAGAAATGATAATATTTTTTGTTGCAAGTTTCCTTGCACTTTTCAGGCTATTTGGATAGTGTGTTTAATTGTTCTCCTTTCAACTCCTAACAGGGTTGACACAACTCCTAATAGGGATTCAAAGTCTCCTAACAAGGACTCGTATGTGTTGATTGTTTTTCATTGGCTACTAATAGAGTCTATCCTTTCACAAGGAACTTTTATATTAGTACAACATTTTGTGGGTACCATCCCCATCGAGGTTTTCCCTCTAGTCAAGGTTTTCCTTAGTTAACATATCTAGTGTTATTGTGCATGGTTGTCTTTTTTTGGTTGTTGCATCTATTGTTTACATGTTTCAAGATTAATAAAGTTGTTGAGAATTACATAACAATTCACCCTCCCCCCCTTTCTAATAAATATTCATCCAAATAACCTTTAAAGGAACAATCTAAATGAACATCTCCAATACAAGTTAAATAATTTAAATTTAGGTCGAAACTAAACTTGCACCTTTACTTACAGTTAGTGTAACAAAATGTATGGAACTATCATCACCATTCAACAATATTTTCCAACCAATCTACTTCTACTGCTACTTAACATTAAATAAAATCCTAAATTAGGAATTTAAAGAAACCATGAACCACTTCAAAGAAACATTAAGAAATCCACAATGAAGACCTATAATGAACCATTAATTACTTTAATAGATTATATAAACCATTTGATGACTCCTTCTCCTCTACTTCAACCACTAGCTAACTTCTCTCTAATGAACCCACATTTGAACTCTTATAATCCCCTCAAATGAGAAAGCCTTGCCCTTTTATAGGTGTTAAAGTACAATGAACTACAAAGATTTATCCCTACAAACCCTAATTAGGGTTTCCAATTGTCAACCAATAATATGAAGACACCACCTTATGGGCCAATAAGAAAATTACATTGCTTTTGATAATCAATGACGAAATTGTACACTTGTTATAATTTGATTGAATATGCTTATAGACACATAAATTGATAAACTTGAGAACTAATATTTAATGAAATTCCTCTATTAATTTTTAATTTTTAATAATTAATTAATCTTGTATTTTTCTCAAAACAATTCTCCTAATCATTTAATCATTCTTCTAAACTTAAATGAATAAATAGTTTTGTTTAGTTAATTATCCTTAATCAATTAAGCTTTAATTAGTTAATTAAGTTTCATTTTATATAGTTTGAATAACTTATTTATAATTCATCTACAATTAATTTAATCTCCTTAAATTAAATTAATCTCATTTTAGTTTCCCATTAATTTCACTTCAAATTAATTTGGTAGTAATTTCATCATATTCTAAAAACTAAATTTTTAATTCAATTTTAATTTTTAAAATCTAAAAATCTCATTTATGAGAAATATTGATTTTTGAAAATTATATATCTTTCAAAATTAGGGGAAAAAATCTTGCCAACTTCTAGTTCTCTTTTTTGGAAGTTTTCTCTCTTTGAAAATAGGGCATCTTACCATCTTCTTATAGTTCTTTTTTTTGGAAGTTGTATCTCTTCAAAACTTAAAATATTTATCCAACTTTTGTTTCCATTTTCAACTCTTTTATTTTCAAGTTAAAATGGAAAGTTTCATGATTCCTCTCCAATCTCTCTCTTTTCATTTGTTGATCTTGATTTTCTTTAATCAATCTTGATCATTTATTTAAGCCTTGATTTCTATATAAGCACATTTCTTTTATCACAATTTCATCATAAATTTATGCATCAAAATTATGTTCCATTTATTGACATATCTTATAGCAATCATACTTATCATATTTGATGTTCCATTTATTGACATATCTTATAGCAATCATACTTATCATATTTTCTCAAAGTTTTGGAGTCAAAATTATACCAAAATCATTATTGAGTGCATCATTTCCTACCAAACAAGTGAAACAACAAAAGGATAGAGTACTCAACTAGTTTTCACTTCTTTGTATTTGGTTATTTCTAGTTCCTTCATACTTCTTATTTTGTTTGTTTATAGGTACATTTTTTTTATAGTTAGATTTGTTATTATTTAGATTGGTGCTATTTGCCCTCATTTCTTGAGTGTGCAGATTTAGGCCTATACATTTTGGTGAACCCAATGTGAATAGGTAGCCTTTCAAAGACTTACAAATGATGAAATAAAATATTTAGTCATGGCCATATGATCAAATAATTTATATTTTTCATCTATTTTCTTCCATTTTGCATTGGAATTCTTTTTGTTTAGCAACTAATAGTAGAGTTTCACATTTGATAAATATATTTTGCAATTTCCTGATACTCTTTATTTTACAATTTTTTGACACTTTATTTTTCACCTCTGGTAGGTTTTCTAATAGGATTTTGTAGGTTTCACATTTGATCCTGCATATGTTCACATTTGATCATTTTTCATTTCACATTTTTGTTTGGTATGGATACATATATTCTCACAACTATTAATGTAACTTGCAATATTTACATGCAGTATTTTATAATCTATGTAGAAGGAGAATGAATCCACTACCCTAAGCAGAAATGAAGGGTGAAAACCAAGATTTACCTCATAATCTAGGCCCAATTTAACATAGGATAATGTGTTAATTCATAATCTAATGCAAAAGGGTGAATTCCTTGGAATTACTTCTCCCTCAACTCCACAAAGAGAGGATTTTTATGTAGATTGATATGCAATGTGAAGTTAAAATATAGAATAATGGAAATGTGTATTGAAATAAAGAAGGGAAGATGCCACACCTTGCGATATACAAACCTAGAAATGAATTGTCAAATGCTATCAGAATTTGTTGGAACTTGGGTTTTGAACTTGTAACAATAGAATTTGCAAAACCCAAAAATATTTAGGCTCCTAATCAAGGTCAATTTGGAGAAGGACTAGGGTCATACTATGTCTCTAACCTTCAATGTTAGACCACAAAATAGTTTCCAATTATCTAAAGTTTATTTTTAAAAGAGTATTCAGAATCTGCATTCTATTTTTCCTTCTAAGGTCTACAACTTGTAAGAAAATAGTTTTTTTTTTTTTTGATGGGGGGCTTTCCCTTGGTAAAACCCTAGTTTAGGAATCAACCTTGAAATTGAGATAGAAATAGAGAATGCTAGTAGGTATCATAAATAGATCTAACACAAATCTATGTAAATCTATGAATATGCCCTTGAATTTAGAATGCAATCAAGTATGTTATAGCCTTGACTAAACTTCAAAAACCATAGGAAAGGAAATCAAAGGAAATCAAAGTAAATCAAAACCTTTTTTGAATGAACGTGCTTGACATAGATGAATGTAGAAGATGCAGTAAAAGATCTAAAATGTATGGAGCGAGATCTTCAATGTTAAAAATGTTAGATCCTTCATAAACTCCTTCAATTTCTTGAATGCTTGAATCCTTTATCTTCAATGAAGAACTTTCTTGAATGTCTTTAATGCTTGAAGAATGCATGGGTGCTTGAGTGCATAAGTGCACAATGATGAATATGTGGATTGATTTATTTTGTGTGTGTTAGTGCACAATGAAGCAATCAATGTACATATAAAGAGCTTAGAATAAAATTTCTCTTGCTAGCTAACTAGACACAAAATTGATGCTTCACATCAACCCTAAAACAAGGCTCAAGAAGGGGACCCAAAAATAGGTCTTTATTAGGGACACACTATGTCATCAATGATGCACTTGTTAGAATGTAAAGTTAACCAATACAACTGAGAGGGGTGAGGGGAAAATCAAATTTATTATAACTTAAATCCAACTTCAATAACCAATAATGTGAACAATGCCAAGAGATAGAATATACATAATGACACAATGATTTGTTAACTAGGAAAACCCTTAATCAAAGGGAAAACCCCGATGGGGATGAAACTCACAATATGATGTACTAATATGAAATTCCATTCTAAAATGACATGACTCTATTAGAATCCAAACACAATACAATCAATAGATATAGTCCTTGTTAGGAAAATTTTAATACCCGCCGAAAAATTCTAGCCATGTTAGGAGCAATAAGGAAGACAATTGAACCCACCATCCAAATTGCTTCAACATTGTTATACAAATACATCTTTAGGATAACATTCATAGAAAGTAAAGCATGTTGATATAACTGAGAGGGGTGGGGGTGAATCAATTATGCACTTTAAACAACTTTCTACCCAACTATAGATATCATTTACAAATCTTAAACTTACATATATCATAAACTGAAAAGAAAAATGTTGCACAACATAAAGAAACTCATAACACCATACTCTAATAACTAGGGAAACCCTATCTAAGGAAAAATTCCAATGAGGATGGTACCCACAAAATGATCCACTAGTAAAAAGTATCTTGTGAAAAATATTGACCCTATTAGGAGCCTATTACATCCATATAGTGTATTTTTCCTTATGAGACAACTAGGCCTTAGTAGAAACCTCAAACTTATTAGTATTTTTAATTACAATACAAAATAAAAGTTGAGCCTATTGTCCAAACATGCATATACAACTTTATAGTTTATATGACTAGATACAAAACCTTGACTATTATGATATCTTCAATATTTGATTTGTCCTTGTCATTCCATACTCACAAAAATTCATACAACAATCCCCTTTTCTCTTCCCAAAAAATTCACATCTATATAGTACATACAAAGTGCACATATAACAATCATATGATTACAATACAATTGGTAACTTTTCCAAACAAAAGATCTTCCTTTATACCAAAAACTTTGAACTATCAACCTTATCCTTCTTCACATGCTACCAATACCTCATATTAAATTATGTTAGTGATGGTTAACCTTTAACATGCTGGCCCAACCTTTTCAAGAAATTATTTTGACAAGTCAAAATGATTTCTTAACCAAAAGCTCAGTAACTACCTAATACCTTGTTATACCTATTACTGAAGACCTTCCCAAAACTCATGCAAAACTTATCTAAAAATTTAGTAGCCTTACATACATCATCTATTATGTCCATACTAATTGCCTCTAAGACTTCATAACATAATATGTCCTCTATGAATCTTGTTGAACCAAACTACATGACTATTTTCTATTTACCAATATTATACATCGACAATTTTCTAAGTATCCTTCAACTAAACTTATCTTCTAACTTTGTTACCTCAAAAACTATGTTATGTTTCCATTAATGACAACCCTAAAAACTATCCTTAGCCAAATTTCCAACAATATCCTCCTTTGGGATTGATCGTAACATAAGGAAAAATGGTGTAGTATAACTAAATACTCAAGATTTCAGAATCTATGGATCATCGTTATACCATGATCATACTTATTTTCTATGTTCTCCCTTTGATCATACTCTATATCTATATTATTTCTCCCCCTTACTATATGCATAGTAAACTGTACATACCTTACAAATTTTCACTAATCCTCTCCCCCTTTGACATCAATGACAAAGGTGGAAGAAAACTTATTTACATGTCAAAATTATGATCTTCATCTCTTCTTAGGCTGGATTATTACCCAAAAGTGCTATGCAATCTGCAAAAATAGTCTTCATGTTAGCAAAATCTGCATCCCAAGTAGGCTTTATAGATTCAACAACATTCATTAATACTACACATAATCCATAGGTTGCTATTTCAGTTGTATTTAGATCTATATAAGAATGTATTTTGTAAGATGTCTATCCAAATTCCTCCATAGTAGGTCCATATTAGGGGTAAATGGTCTCTTAATAGAATGAATGTCTTTAACTTCCTTTTTCTTTCATATTCTAATAATCATAGCTCATCATTCACTTTTCTTATCTCCTGATCAATCTCAATTATCTTCATATCCTTATTTTTATCTCATCTACCAATTTCTCAATTTTATCTTCCTTTTCCTTAATGGATTTAGAAATTGTAGGGGTGTATGTGTGCACTTTAACACATTCAACATATAATTTCTTACCCTTGGTAATGCATTTCCTTACATCCTTGATGCAAGTGTCTAAAACTGTCAAATTTCCTTTCATGTTATCACATACTTGACTAAAAAAAATTGCATCATGCTCAGTCTAAACTTTTACCTTAGAAGTTTCCTCTAAAGTGGTGAAATGAGCATTAAACTCTTTAATGACTTTATCTACCATCTTCTCTTGGTCTTGTTCTATGAACTAAATTTGAAATGGTAAAGCACTTTGAAGTTTTTCTACTGCTAAATCCAATACCTTCTGTGTATTCTCTCTTACCTTTCCTAACTTCTTTGTTTCCTTAGAAAGTGCATAAGTTGGTAATAGTACACAAATTTTCAAGTCCATGTCTTCTTTTAGCTAACTTGTAACATTATCTATCAAGAATGCTAATAAAGATATAAAAGGTGATGTATCCAGATGATCAATATCCAGCCATATTTGTATCTCTTTCTTTCCAATAAAGAACGATGATGAAAACAATGAAATACATCTCACAAAAACTCAATACATCATCATTGATAGCATGCATTCATCAGTCCTTCTAACTAATTCTTTTAAGTTCTTCTCTCAATTAAACTTTGTGAATCACAACTATAGCTAGATATATCATTACATTTATAAATCTACATAGAAAATGCAAAAATAGATGAAAGTGCATTCATACAACCATCATATATTGAGAAACACATTTAGTTTCATATAAACATATCATCAGTAGAAAGGAACTAGCAAAATACATCATAATAGAAATCATGGCATCAATGCATAAAATTATCCAACTAAGGCATCTAGATCATCTCATAGATATTAAATACATATCATAAGATACAAGAACACATAGACAAGTTATAAATGCTGCCAAAAAATATATCTTGTATATATCTCGTAAACACATGTCTAAGTACAAAATTGGAGCACACAAACTCTTTCCAAACAAATACATCACCTATCTACAAAATGGTACAACAAAATGTGTGCATCACATGTTGCTTCTTCCCTCATCTGTCAAAGGTGGCATAAACAATTTGGCCCTAATAAGTGTGTTGAAGGTCTCAACTACATCGACCTTCCTTTGAAGCTCTCGACTTCTGTGCCATGACTTAGAAATCGTGCTTTGATGGCACCACTTGTTCATAATACCTCCACCTATGCTTGATCTCCTTCTAAGTCACTCTCTCAAAATGTTAGATCTTGTCTAATGCCTCTCAAAGTAATTAAACATGTAAATAAGTGCTACTAACATTGATTTTGATAATCAATAAGAAAATTGTACACTTGGTATAATTTGATTGATTATGCTTGTAACTTAAATTTTCTGAGTGGCATAAGACAACTAGGTGATGTCTCATTATCTATTTTATAGATTTGATCAATCTCTTGGTGAAAGGAAAATATATCTTGATACTTTGCATTGTCAAGTTCTCTCACATAATGGCGCATGCTAAAATATGGAAAAAAACAAACCCACCCTCTCTCCCTACCTTGGCATATGGACAAAATTGTGTGATACTCAAAAAAATATTGCCTCTTTAAATCTCCAAATACCTTACAACAATGAAATTTATTCCTTCATAATATACTTCATTTCCCTCCTCTCAATGTAACTCTTTCCTTGTAAAATGATTTGTTGACCCCTTTATGAGATAATTTTCTACCTTATTATCTCACTACTTAGAATTGTAGAGATAAAAACTACTTTTGTTGTTGATCAAATGAAATGAATAAATCTTCCATATATGTTAGTTTTAAGGGGGGTGAAAGGGAATGTCTCTCTAGGAAGCTAAACTTGGCTTTAGCTAGCCAATAAAATTATTTGTTTAATCTTTTACAAGCCATTAGACCAACTTGGCAAAGGAAAACTAATGGTGCCTTAAATGCTTTCTTTCCATCCAAAAATGTTGGATTATAGTTTTTAGGTCAAGTATCATATGTAGCGAATAAATCAAGTGTTTGAGAGGATAGAATCTGCCATCCACTTAGGATTTCATACTTACCAACTTTAAATATTGTTCACCTTCCTCATTTTCTTAATCTAATCCTTCTCATCACCTCCCACCAATTATTTCTCACACTTAGATACCAAAATTGTACATTATGGTAGTTTATTAGCATATAAAAATTCTTAGGGGGATGATTTTTTTTGTTGAGTGGTAATCATGCCCCCTTGAGAATTTTGATTACTTCTTCCACTCTAGAATTGATCTCCATCAAAAGTCATTCACCATTTCTTTTCAATATCCCACTTGGGTATCAAAGATTAGTTTAATAACATCCATAATGTTGGAAAAGAATCACGCATGTTAGAGTATAAGATATCCTTGGGGGATGGAAAATTCTATCATCCCTCAATGAACTCCCTTTGTTTTGTTTAAAACCATCTAACTTCGAGATTCTCCCATCAATCCTTATCATTTTTATCGCTCTCTTCATTTTTGTTTGTTTGGAGACTAAAGACCATACTTGTAACATTGATAGCTCAAAAAAGAAATTTCTATCAAGCCAAGATTGTTCCCATTGATTGGTGAAAATGAGGAGCTCTTGAGGGTGTATCCTCTTGCTTGGTGGGAGTCCCATTGTACTAAGGATTTTATCATTTTTACTTTAGTGATCTTAAGCTTCATTTCTCACCAATCACCACCCAATCTTGACTATTCATCACTTGATTTATGCTCACCATCATCAAAAGGTTGAAATGCATGAATTGGTGGGAAAAAATCAAGGTGTAAGGAGGATAAAATCCTAGGTAAGGGGAAAATTATGCCCCTACCCAAGGATTCGTCCATTTTTTATGTATTAAATTTGTTCAACTCCTCCCTTTCCCCTACTCTCTTGAAATTACAACGAATACAAGACTTCATCTCAATTCACATCTTACCCCCCTAAAAGGTTAATATGTCTTGCTCCAAGAGGAATAAGTTTTAGGTGAATGGTGAAAAATTCTTGGGTAGGAGGCAAATCTTACCCCTACCCAAGGATTTCATTATTTTCACACAACTAGGTTTAACTCTTAGTCATTATCCAAACATCATCCAACCTTAAGATTTGATCTTCTACTAAATTGTTTTTCAATATGTTCCCCAAAATATTGAATCATTGAGGCCCTTTTAGGTGGCATAAATATCATAATGAAGAGAATCTTATCCTTGAGGGCAATCAAATTCTATCCAATCCTAAATATTCCATCATTCAACCCATTGTCTTATACATAGCAACTTTGCTTTACTAAAGCCTAAACTTGTATTCAACCTCCTTATTAATTGACTTGTCACTCTCCTCGTAGACTTCTTCAAACTCTTGCTAATGCTTGGTGAATCAAAATTGTTGTTACCCAAACCCTCTAAGACCACTTACATCTAACAACAAAGAAAAAAGAGGGAGTCCCCATTTGCAATGGGGTGAGGGTGTGAATGACTCACAATAGAACCCTTGAGGGAGAAATCACAATTAGATGCATCTATTCTCATCTAATTTATTTTCCACAAATAAACTATGCGAGTAGGTGGTTAGAGTCGAGTCTCAAGTCATAAAATTAAGAGATGAGTCATGATGTAATTAAATCATATCCTAGGGTTTTAGTGAGGATTTCATCTTTATCCATATGCCAAGGATTTATCATTTTATAATGCGCACGTGTACAACCCAAGTTGATCTACTACTAGAGAACATTTTCTCTTGAGAGAGAGATCACAAGTTCAAATTCCACGAGGGGTAAGGTGTATGCTTCATTGGTAGCACAATTAGGTGCCTCTAGTAGGGACGACATCGTAGTCCAATATTACACATCATTTTATTTTCCCCAACGTAATAGTGTGCTTTGATTGCAAGTAATCTTTGGGGTGTTGCGTTGATTCAATAGTAAACTCCACCATGATATGAAAAACTTTAAATTTGCAATTATTTGTTAACTATTTCAAATACTAGACCTTGATCATTCAAATGAGTATCCACATTACATATGTAAGGTGTTAAAAAATTAATATTTTTTGTCCAAAGCCTAAACATTAAAATCAACTTTTGAAAAACAAATGCATTTTTTACTTGGTCTTAGTAATCTAGTCTTCAAAAAATTGTCAATCACAAGGGTTTGTATGATCATACATGTGGCTGCCAATAATTTGTAATCTCTGAATGCACGATATAAGATTTCTACATTAATCAACATCACACTATGTGCAAATTAGCATAACCAATGGAATACACAAAATAAAATAAAAAACATTTAATTTCTAGCACATTACTTGGTAACATAAACTAGCACCTCTACTCCCACTCTTAAAATGCTCTACAACCCAAGAATCACCCACCTCTAACATTGCCCTTGTCATGTCCCCTTCTTCAAATAAGATTAAATAATAGTTAATAATTAAAATTTAGTTGATTTAAGCAAATGGTCATAAGACGTAAATTGAAAATTTGTGTCCCTCTTAATGAGAGGCATAGAAGGGAGAGTAGGGAACTTCATTTGTGGGAGAAGGGGAAGGAGGAAAGAGTAGAGAAAAAGTATCAAAAAAGGATTAAGGGGAAGGAAATGGAAGAAAACAAGAACTCACCTTTCAAAAGGTGAAGGGTTGACTCTTCAAAAGAATTGTGACTCTCCAAAAGAGGGACATGAGCATGACTCTTGCCAAAAGGTAGGGATGATTAAGAGATGTGACCTCTCCCTCTCATGGAAAGATATAAAGTAGAAGAAGGATCAAATGAAATGGGGTGGGGGGGAATTGGTAGAGGAGATCTAGAGCATCTTTAAAGAAAAAGTATGCGGAAGGAGTTAGAAATAAGAATTGAGAAAGAAAGAAGAAAGTAAGATATGTTGATCTAGAACAAGTGTTAAATGAGATATCTATAACATTGAAATATACCAAGGAAAAATTTGGGAAGTGAGAGATTATAAGTGAAAGGGGCAACAATTGTCAAATAGATGTATTTTTTTGTAACCAAATGTTGTGACTTTTTCATAGGGGTGTTAACAAATGAAAGGGTGTGACTCCTCACACTCAAAGGAAATATACAAGAGAATAACTTCATTGAAGAAAGAAATGGAATAAAAAATGGAGATCAATTAAGAGAATAATATATTATTCTCGAAGGCAACAATGAAAAATGGTGACTCAAATCTTATGATAGGTTGTCACCCTTTCACTAGTAAATTATAGAGGGAGATATTTTGGAGAAAACATCAATACATCACCACTCATCAATGCATCATGACATCAAGCAATCTATGAATTAGCAAAGATCAATTCAACAAATTGAATAAAGTAGCAAGCAAATTATCATCGATCAATACAAATCTTGGAATTAGGAACCAATCATCAAATGTCTATAATATCAATCAATTCATCATTCAACTATTAATCATTCAAGTGTTACCTCATTATACTCACATTCATGCATTCAATCATCAATAGGAGTGTTATGGGCACCCTAGAAACACCCAAAAACTGAACCAACTGCTAATAGGAATTTATTCAAATAATTTGCATCCAACTCTTAATTTCTCCATTAAATGTTTAAACCCCTTTATGGCTTCGAAAATAAAATATTTTTTTGTTTTTATGTATTTGCATAGATTTGAAACCACCTACCATGAACAAGGAATTTATAATAATATGCAAGCTAAAGATTGGACTACTACTAAAATAATATTAATTTTCAAACTAATAAAATTAAATACATAGCAGACTTTTGAACTCACTAATTACTCCAGCATTATAACATAATATCCCATTAATGACTTCTCATCTTGCTGCTACAGTAATATGAATAGTGTCGCGCTAAAGTGTTGCTATAGTAAAATTTGCCTTCAATCAATCCAAGACCCTCATATAATCATCCCTTCACAATGGCATAAGCATTGGACAAGAAGTGAGAATGATATGAGCAAACACCCAATCCACCTATATCTAGAAATGAATTCCAAAGGCCAAACCCCAAGGGAATGACGTCTAGAATGTCGCAAGAGAGGATAGATGTCCTCTAATGCCAAGAGCGAATCTGCAACTCACACATCAATTTTTTTCTCATATTCCACTTGCTGAATGAAGCCACTAACGCTCCCTTTTATTCTTTCTCCAAGGGTCCATTCCACTCACATGAGCAATGTGGGATAAAAGATGTGTGATATAAAACATATTAAAATAATCATTTATGTCTCCCTTAGGTACCCCTTTTGATTTGCACACATTTCGATAAAATTTAATATTGAAGTAACACTTTAATATTTTTCAACTAAATTAATTGTTACTTTAATAATACTTTAGGCATAAAAATATATTAGCTATTGGACTCTGAAAAGCACGAATGATAGCTCGACATAAAGCTCATCGTGGAGTATCAATTTCAATCACCAAAACTAGCCTCCCCTGTGTCCTGTTGACTTACTAAAAATAGTAACTATGCCTAAAACTGAATAATCCAACTCCATTTTGGCCCAAACTAGAGATGACTAGGCAAAAACACTCTAAGATCCCTTTAAACCATTTGTTATCCCTCAAAACCATGTAGAACTAGCTAACACACACACACACTCGGTCGACTGCTAAAGTGGGGGCATTATAGTCTGCCCCCCTTGAAATTGCTTGTTCTCAAGCAATCTCAGTCCAGTTTGTTGAATAACCTACTCACTCTCCCATGTAGCATCCTCCTCCAGTAAGTCTTTCCATCTGACTAAATACTCCTTCACTATCCTAGTTCTAAGTTTCCTCTCTCGGGTGTCCATAATAGCCTCAAGTACTAACTCAAGCATCCCCTCCTCATGAGAAGCAACTACACTTTGACCAATGGCTTTCTTAAGACTTGACACATGAAATACATTGTGCACCTGACTACCTTCTGGAAGCTCATGCTCATAGGCGACTCCTCCCATTTTGCAAATCACCCTGTAGGGACAATAAAATCTAAAGCTTTAGCTTCTCTACTTCGCTCATCTTGAGCAATGACTGCTTATATGGTTGTAGCCTTAGATACACCATATCCCCTACCTTAAAAATAGGTTGTACCCTATGCTAATTAGCATACAACTTCTGCTGATTTTGAGCCTGATGTATGTTCTTCTTGAGGACTCTCAGGATATCTTGACTATCCTACTACAGGTCTTTGGCTTTGGGCACTCAGTTGTTCTCCAAAACTAAATCCCTGAAGCTGGGTGCTTCATACCCATATAATGCCATAAATGGAGTCATTTTGATGGTCATTGATATGTGGTATTATAACAATACTCCCCATGTATAACCACTTGAATGACACTCTCTATTGCGCAGTCACACAGTTCCACAGATAGCCTTCCACCCATTTATTTACTATTTCTGTCTGCCCATCTGTCTGAGGGTGGTAACTCGTACTGTGTAAGATTTGTACCACATAGCTTGAATAACTCATGCCAAAAGGCGCTCATGAATTAGTTATCCATGTCACTAAAAATAAATCTTGGTATCCCATGCAACCTAAAGACCTCTCTGAAGAATAAATCTATAACTTGCGATGCTATATAAGTAGAAGGAATAGCAAAGAGGTGAGCAAACTTTGTTAATCTGTCTACCACCACATAAATACAATCTCTTCCTTGCACTCATGGTAAACAAATGATGAAGTCCATAGAAATACTTTTCCATTTCCTGTCCAAAATGGACAAGGGCTATGGTAAACCTACAAAAAATGTGTGTTGTCCCTTATTTTGCTGACGAACTGCACACTACCTGCCATACTTCTAAACATCATCCTTGATTCCTCTCCATGAGAACCACTCTCAGATCTGCCTATAGGTCTTGAAGACCCCTGGATGCCCAGTTGTAGGTGCATCATGAAATGCCCTCATAATCTCCTCTCTAAACTGTGATGTAGGGATCAAATAAACCTTGTCCTGAAAACTAATCAACCCATCCAACTTCACATACCTACCATCCTGAATAGTGCCCATAACTATCCTAGAAACCCAATCATCTCATGCATACTCCACTACAAGTTGATCTCTCCAATCTCCTGAAACCTCTACCAAAGCACATAAGTGAGGTCTCCAAGATAAAGCATCAACCACCACATTTTTCTTACCTTTGACAAACTCTATATCAAAGTCATAAGCCTACAATCTAGTAACCCATTTCTACTACCAATCATTAAGATCATGCTAGCTCATGAAGCATTTAGTACTATTGTGATCAGTTCTAGATCACAAAATGTCCACCTACCAAATATGATCGAAATTTGGCCAATGCATGCATTATGGCCAACATTTCCCTGTCATAGATAGAAGAACTCCTCTCAACTCCTCAAAGCTTCCTACTCTCGAATGCAATGGGGTGTCTCTCTTGTATCAATATTGCTCCTATCCTATCTCCTGAAGCATCACATTGAAGCTCAAATGGCTTCATGATATCAGGTAGAGCTAGAACTAGACAAGACGACATCACTTGTTTGAAGTGGTCAAAACATCTTTGCGTTACCTTTGTCCATGTGAAGGCTCCTCTCTTGGTAAGATTTGTCAAAGGTGCGGCAATCTGTGAGAATCCCCTAATGAACCTCCTATAAAAACCACATAAACCAAAGAACCCCTTAAGTTGTGTGAGGTTTGTGGGAGTATGTCAATTCACAATAGCTCTAATCTTTTCAGGATCAGCCTGAGCACCATCAACACTAATGATATGCCCAAGGTAAATGAGCTTGATCATGCCAAACTCACATTTTGATTCCTTGGAATACAATGACTCTATCCAGAATAGATAACACCTCCTCCAAATGTTGCAAGTGCTCCTCCCAGGTCTTACTGAAGACTGAGATGTCATCAAAGAAGACCAAGATGAATCTCCTCAATTGCCCCTCGAACACCTGGTTCATACAACTTTGAAATGTGGCAGGTGCATTGATTAGCCCAAATGGCATAACCATAAACTCGAAGTGGCCAAGATGTCTTCTCGATGTCCTCTTCTCTCATCCTGATTTGGTGGTATCTGGATCGTAACTCAATTTTGGTGAAGAAGCGTGCACCATGCAACTCATCAATTCTAGGAATGGGATACATGTTTTTAAATTATTATTTTTTGTGCCCTATAATCGATGCACATGCACATTGTCCCATCCTCCTTCACTAGAACTACTGCTGAAACAAAAGGGTTTTTGCTAGACCTGATTTGCCACATCTCGAATAGCTCCTTAATTGCCTTCTCTATCTCATCCTTGTGTTTCTTAGGATGACGATAGGGGGTAATCATGATTGGTTTGGTTCCCTCCTCAAGCTCAATAACATGCTATGTTCCCTTGTTGGGAGTAATCCCATGTGAAATATTGCCAAATACTTTGGCATACCTATCAAGTATATCTTGGATATTTGGTGGATGACTCTTTACCTATAGCTCCTGTGGGGTTGGCATGATGAAACACTATGTTGCCCACTCTATGTCATTACACCATAAAAGTCTTTGCATTCTCCTTAGGGAGACTACCCTGCAACTCCCATCTGAACCTCCTTTGAATACAATACTTCTTCCCTCGTGTTGGAATATCATCTCTAGTTTTGCTAAGTTGAGTGTGAACTCAACTAGCGAGGCCATCCATGTCATGTCGAGGATGAAATCATAGTCTCCCATGTCTATGACATGGAACTCATCCTCCAACTCATAGCCATCTCCAAACCTAATGTGAAGATTAGATATCTTCTAAGTGCATAATAATTTGTCACTATTAGCTACCATGACTCTAAACCTAGCATGCTCCTCAATTTGTAACCTCTCGTGGCTACTAACCATGCATCTATGAAGTTATGTGTAGCCCTAGTGTCAATGAGAGAGATCACTTTCTAACCCTGGATAGTACCCTTGATGCTAAATGTAATCGCCTTTTGAGCCCCTGTCAATCATGCCAACAACCTATCATCCTTAGGAATGATGTTCTCCTCTGGAGTGCTACTCTCATCCAAATCAGAGTACTAATCCTCCCCCTCTGACTGACTCCTCTACTGAAAAATACTCCATTTGAGTTGCCTTAGCCTTAAGAGGCAACTTATGAGATAAGTCTCAAGGCTCTCTACAATGAAAACACGACTTCTTCCTCCTCAACTCATTCAAAGTGTCATTATCCAACTTCCTATTATTCCCTTTTGGTTGTACATCCTGGTAAAAAGGTTTTTTGTCTTTATTATTATCTTTCTTTGTATGTGAATCCCTAGGCTGAAATCTGCTCTTAAAAGGTGTTAAGTCATGAGCCTTAGTAGTGGCCTCTTGTAATGTAGTCGGGTCATGACCCTTGACCCAACCCCTTAAGGGATTTGAGAGTCCATCCATAAATAGCACTGGTAATGTCCTCTCTGAAATATCTGTAACCAACATAGCTAACCTCTGAAATTCAATGATGTATGTTTCAACTAATCCCCACTCCTTGAGTTGTGTCAACTCTATAAATTGTAACTCAAGATCTTTGGTATCAAATCTCTTTATGAGTCTCTCAGTGAATTCCTTGTAAGATGTGATCTGATTATGCCCCAAGGTTACCATACCATGGTGCCACTACTCATGCGCTCGGCCATCCAAATGAATAGCTACATACTTGATAGCCTCCTCCTCGAGCATCGATTCAGCTAGAGTATGTATCTACCTTTTCACCTAAGCTCGTACAGTCATCTTCCCTGAGGCATCATAATAAGGTAAAGAAAGTTTCCCAACTTTATTTCTCAACTCAAAGTTTGATTTCTCCCTCCTGCTCTAGGCATGTGTCTCATCCTCAAGTCCATATAATCTCTAAGGGAAATATCCACTTGAAACTCTGGTCCACTGGCCTCCCAATCCCTGTTGAACTAATCTTGTAACTCAACAATCTACAGTTTGTCTATTGGTTGAACCGGATCTCTAGATGGGAAGGTGGGTAGAAGAGGTCTCAAGCTCATTGTCCAAGCTAGGCATGCAACATGTCTAAAGTTATCAACCTTATTCCCATTGTTGCCATGTCCATATTATTACCATTAATGTTATTCTTAGAACCATTGTTGTTGCCTCGGCCTCTATTATTATCATTGCCCCCATTTCCATTGTTTGCATCTCCTTGATTAACATTGACGCCCATCTGTCTAGCCATAAGTTGCAACATCATATCCATTTGTCAATTTTGCTCTTGTTGTGTACACTACTCCTCTAGCATACCCAATAATTGTCTGAACATTACCTCCTCCTGACCTAGACCGGCATTCCTGCCTCCACCTAGCCCTGTATTCTTGTCATCTCAATCACCCATACTATTGTTTTGTTCAAAGAATATCTCCTTTGTGTTTGTATGATTGGATTCCATGTCCACTTGCATGGATGAACTAGACTGCTCGCTCTATGAGTCTGAATCTTTGTTGTCTTGCTCTAGCATGGTGTAAGTTAATGGCATCTATCACATGCTCAAACATACATTCTAAACTTTTTTTTTTATTTCTTACTTTAGTGTTTTGGCATTTCGTCAAACACTTTTCCCTTTATCCGGCTATTCCAAATTCCCTGTAAGGCTTCCACAAGATGGTAGGACTTAAGGCTCTTATACCACTATAATGGGCACCCTTGAAATGCCCAAAAACTAAACCAACTGCTAATAGGAATTTAGTCAAATAATTTGCATCCAACTTTTAATTTCTCCATTAAATGTTTAAACCCCTTTAGGGCTCCGAAAATAAAAATTTTGTTTCTTTTTATGTCTTTGCATAAATTTGAAACCACATAACATAAACAAGAAGAAATTTATAATAATATGCAAACTGAAGATTGAACTATTGCTGAAATAATATTAATTTTCAAACTAATAAAATCAAATACACAACAGACTTTTCAACTCACTAATTACTCCAGCATTATAACATAATATTCCAGTAATGGCTTTCCATCTTGTTGCTAGAGTAATATGAATAGTACCGCGCTAATGTGTTGCTACTATAAAATATGCCTTCAATCAGTCCCCCTCATAAAATCATCCCTTCACAATGGTATAAGCATTGGACAAGAAGTGGGAATGATATGAGCAAACATCCAATTTGCCTATAGTTGGGAATGCGCCTAATCTACCTATTAATGAAGCTAATAGCAATGAATTTCAAAGGCCAAACCTCAAGAGAATGACATGTAGAATGTCACAAGAGAGGATATACGTCCTCTAATGCCAAGAATGGATCTACAACTCATACATCAATTTTTTTCTCATATTCCACCTACCGAATGAAGCCACTAATGCTCCCTTTTATTCTTTCTCCAAGGGTCCATTCCACTCACATGAACAATGTGGGATGAAAGATATGCGATATAAAACATATTAACTTAATCACTTATGTCTCCCTTAGGCGCCCCTTTTGATTTGCACTCATTTCCATAAAATTTAATATTAAAGTAACACTTTAAAATATTACAACTAAATTAATTGTTACTTTAATAATACTTTGGGCATAAAAATATATTAGTTATTGAACTTCGAATAGCATGAGTGATAGCTCATTGAAAAGTTCTCACTATGGAGTATCAAATTCAATCACCAAAACTAGCCTCCTGTGTGTCCTACTAACTTACTAAAAATAGTAAGTATGCCTGCAACTGAGTAAATCAACTCCGTTTTGGCCCAAACTAGAGATGACTACGCCAAAACACTCTAAGATCCTTTTAAACCCTTAGTTAGCCCTCAGGACCATGTAGAACTAGGCTAACACACACACACACACTTAGTCAACAGCTAAAGTGGAGACATTACAAGTAGGAGGAAATAATGATGAGGTCACTTTCTAATCACCTTACCCCATGTTATGTGACAAGGTCACACAGGAATAAAGTGGGACATGGGGACTGGCTTTGGGCTTAAGGAGGAGGGGCTTTCATGGCACCCTCATGTGAATAATCCTCACAACTTGTATCATGGTGAATCAATGCATATGGATACTCAACCAATGAAGATAGGGTAGAGGTGAGAAGGATGAGGAGAATGGTCACAGGATACCATAGTAGGCATGCCACCTCATTTCTATAGAAAGGACCACATGAGGCCAAGACAAATGGTAGATTCACACTTGAGCCTAGGATAGGGGTTTCTTGGGCACCTCATCAGATCACCCTTACTACTTCTATGGAAGAGACATTTTAGAATTTGATTCAAGTAATATGTTAACTTGATATGTATTTTCTTATGATTATAATGTTCCTAACTTCTTGTTAGGTCTCAAACAAAGAAAAATTGAGTCCTACAACCATACTTGCTTTTATATAAATACTCTAATCTAGGAAAAATCTTGATATTCATAATTTTCCTTTAAGGACATTATGACCCCACCAAGGGACTATTGAACTGAACAATCACCCATCGACACTATAGTACCTAACTCTAACAAGTCGCCAAATTTAACCACCCTCATCAAGCACCCCTACTGCTCAACTACCAATGTACCACCCAACCCTAAGTCACCTTCCCTAAAGTTCTCTTGTTTCTTTTTTTATCATATCATGTGCATACAACATCAATTTTTTGAGAATGTAGTCTCCAAAGAGATACTTTCAAGTACATCCTACTATGCTTGATGTTTTTTTCTAGATTTACCTTGGTGGATTTTATTGGCTATTAACATTTGATCATACTTTTTGGCTTCTAAGTTCATGCCCATTTTTTAATTCTCCCAAATTTCCAATGCTTGTAACATTGGAAATGTATCGATTATGAATATTTCTAAATTCAAAACTAGGTAATTTTTACTTTGCTTTACACATTTTGGTTAATAACTTGTACATGTCAAGTCTTGGAGAATGTTTTCTATGGGCTCCATTGTACTTCTTTTAATCAGTATTTAATTTTTTTGTTGTTGCAATCATGTCCCCAAATCCATGGAAAATGTGGGGAAAAAAAAGCACACTATAGATGAATGCATAAATTTGCTATGAATTTGCACAACTCTATAAATTTCATCAATTACAACTTTTCATTGCAAATGGCATAAATTTGCTAGAATTTTTTTAAACCAACACTTGCATCTTTGACGTTCACCCTCAAGCATCTGATGTGGGGATGAGTTCAATTATGGATGTGACATATAGTCAAACAAAATGCACTGATATTTCTACTCCAACATCCCCTATATTGTTAGATTAGATCAAAAAATCATTTCAATTTTCCATATCTACCTCATTGGGATTTCTATCAAATATAACGTCCTTGTTTTAAGAGTCCTACATTGCCAATGGGCAAAAATCATTGGAGGACATGCAATACCTCTTTGATAGTAGAGATATCATTCCATCTTCAATGCTTCCAGATGTGCATTATAACTTGCCCTTTCCTAGTTTTACTCTCTAATTTGGCATTAAGTTCCTATTTTGGAGGAGACATTCTTTTCCACCATGAGCATCCCAAAGTCGCAATCAAAGAAATTGTTGGATTTGGATTCCTATAATCATCAATTGATTTGTTTCTAAGGAGAGAAGTGTTCTTCACAAACAACAAATTGTTTTTAATTTCAAGGTCTCGTCATTGGCATTGGAACGACTTCTTTGTTGTGGACATTCATGGGTCCATTTTCTATCTCCTATGAGAAGGATATATGTCATACATTTGTAACAAAAGGAGTACCTAGTTCCATCACATGTACTAGCTGGTTTCAATTTTTTCTCCATTTAGAGAGGAAATTATTTCCATGAGGTTTTCTCCGTTGCTCAAATTTTTAGAGATTTATTTGTTTGATATGTATATCTCATCAAACCTTATAGCCAAAGCCCATCCATCATTCATTACTATAGCATCTTTGTATTTCACCATACTCCCTAAGCTGCACTTGAGATGGGGTGTTAATGTAAAAGGCAATCAATTACTCGTTATTATTAAGAAATATTAGCACTAGCATACTACAGCTTACTTCATCTATGTGTTTTTTGCTTGTTTCAGATCATTGAATTAGAACACGTCATGATTTAAATTAATCATATCTTATGGTTTCGGCTACGGTTGCATTTTACCCTATCTTCAAGTGTTATCATTGTATATTGCAATTTTTACCTAATGTAATATTAGGCTTCATAAAAAATTTGTCATTTTTCTCATGTGATAGTGTGTTTAAAATTGCAGGTGATCTTTCAAATGCAGCAGGGTTCAATCATTAACTCCAATAGAAAATCCCAGTTTATAAGCATGCAAAGAAGAGAGAATCATTTATAAGCATGCAAAGAAGAGATAATCATTCATACTTTAATGTCAATGGTCAACTCCAAAAGATATTCCAATTACTGAGTTAACACCAAATCAATCTTTGCAATACCCTTAATACAAAAAGGACAACAATATTATTCATTAAAAACACTACATATTATAAATCCTCCAGCTAAAAATGAAATGTATCACATGTCTGACATGCACATTAGCAAACAGAACAGCTCTGCGGAACTAACAGAAGAATCATGAGTTCTTCACAAAATAAACCAGAGTAAGACCATTGATGGTTGTTTATAAGCTTAGTAACTCTCTAAATAACAGAAATGCTCGACTTAAAGAGATTTGTAGAGCCGATATTGATTATCAAGTGAATATTGCATTATCTAATGCAGGACATACTTCGCAACTTATTAGAGATCACTACTCTAAATCTTCATTTCAAAATTTCTCAAGTTCTAATTATAAAGGTTAATAAATGCAACATAGAAGTACATTAAAAACCATAATAAATATGGTACAAAAAGTTACTAATACCCGAAAATGATATTTGTTGAATTAACACATTTTACAATGAAAAATCAGACAGTTCATTTCTACTATTTTGTATGATTAGCATACAACTTATGTTTCATGATATAGTCAATCACAGGGTTTGGTGTCAAGTACTTCACAGATAGTCCTCTTGCCAAATTTTGCCTGCATCAAAGATAAATTGCAATGCTATGTCAGTCAGCCAGATAAAAAGATGGTATCAGGGATAGTCAAATTTGCTATAATGTGACTTACATTTCTTTTCACTAACTATACAGTTATCCTTATGAACAAGAAAACCCAAGAAAATAAAGTTCTTGTCTTCTGTAATAAACTTGACTAAAATTGTTTCTAGCAATGTAATTGTGGCTGACATAACAAATTTACTGCATTCAATATTTGGTCATCCATTACTACATTTTCTCCTCGTACAAAATGCACGATATGTTTTGATTCTGTTGTCCTGCTTCACCCAACAAAAGGGGAAGCAAAATACAACAGCAATTCTCTTTAATCGATTTGATTTAGACATGCAATCCTGCAGTGTGAACCCTTAGCTCACAAGAAATGAAATTTTTGAGCTATAAATTAACCGACTATGACTTAGAGGCTTGGATTAAGTACTCTTAGCAGATTAAGTTGGCATCGTATAGGTAGCCAACATAATCACAGCTACTTGAAAACAAATTTGCCTTTGTCATACTGCCTGCCACCATCCTCTTTTTAAGGCTCTAAGTCAACAATAGAACAGTTTCTTCTCAATTAGCACATGTATTGCAAAGTTATCTGATGTTTGTAAGGATCATTAGAAAGATTAAGTGATAGTGTTTAACCCTTGGTTGCTGAGGGGATTGTTTCCACATTGCTTTAAGAGTAGCTTTGAAATATGCATGTGGCACCTCTTGTCATTTATTTTGACGCTTCAAGGTGACAATGTAGTGGCAGGGCATTATTAACAGAGTAAAAGAAATCATTTGTCAAGACATCAAAGAATTTGGATATCTGAATTTTCAAAACAAATAAATAAACCTTCTATAGCAATTGAAAAAATCAAAACTAAATCAGACAAATCTGGCCATCTGAAAAATTCAGACCGAAACCAAGTTTTGTAACAATGTGGCAGGGTGGTTGTGGATGTCACAAATATGTGAGTTGAATAGATAAAGGGATCTTACAAAGTGTGGGATTTGAAATGACAAGATGATGTTCAGGATTTGAAATGACAAGGCGTACTGAAGGGTTTTAAGCGGTGAAAAACCAGTACGGAGGTGCGGCGGGACGAGTTTTGAGTGCAAGAAAAAAGGGCCTCAATTGGGACGGCGGCAGGAGTGTGGGGTGGATGGGAAGGGGGCTGCAATACATATATAACTTAAAATGCTAATTATGGAAAGATATTTTAGTATAACACACCAAATCCAATATATTTGAAGTTTGTACATAGCAAAATGAGAATTCAAAAATTGCAAAACGAACAAGAACCATTTAACATTCAACATAGTAACATACTCATTAGTAATCAAATATGCAGTAAATAATAAATATTATCTATCATAAAGTTCAAATCCCAAAGTCGCCTTGATCATGATTACAAGTAACAATAACTGAATAATGAGAGTACTGCGGCATGATATAATGAATTGCGATCAATATCAAACTCAAAGTGAGTAGAAACTACAAAGTCACACCATGTCCCCACTGCACCCAAGTACCATACGGGGATAGGGACGGGTGTGGCAGTGCCACGATAGTGGTTTGGGTGCTCGAGTGCACTGCGTACTTGTCCTGAGGATGTCCCAACACTCAGTTCGGTGGGGTCTAGGACGGGGTGCACATCCTTGTGTTACACTGATTTAAAGTGATAAAGGGAAAGTGGATGAGAGGCTCCTTTCACCTTAAGGGTCCTCAATGAATTTTGGCAGGATGAGCTTTTATACTTTTAATTGATTTGGCTTATGCTTATGCAATCTTGGGAATTTCCCTTCTAGATATGAAACTTTAATAGTGGTAGGCAATTGATTTGATCAAAATGAATCCCCACTCTTGTTTGCTCCTAATTACCTCTCCCTTATTGCCTAAAAGATCTACAACTTCATTGCAACACCAAGTTTGTTCTTCAAACTCATAACTTTGTATTACATCATTGATTTTGAAAAGCCTGTCAAAAGCTATATTTTGTTGATGATTCTTTGACAAGTCCTCCCATCTTGGATTTGTTTGTATTCCTATTGCTACCCCAAAAATATTTAATTAAAAATCCCCATGATAATGTGGCACTGAAACTTCCTTGTTGGGTGCTTGGGTTCTTTGTGGGTCCTTTTGTGAAGGACCCACAATAAACCCAAACACCCAAGAAGTACCAAAGAGTGGTACCCAAGAAAATATACCAAAATATGTGCAAGCATATGAAATAAAACTTTTAAATTCTCATGAAATCATTGTATGAATATATCATATGAATCTCTATATTAAGCCTTCAAATATTTAAAACAAATATGAAGTTTCTTTGACAAGTCCTCCCATCTTGGATTTGTTTGGATTCCTATTGCTACCCCAAAAATATTTAATTTAAAATCCCCATGATAATGTGGGACTGAAGCTTCCTAATGATGCTTCTAATGAGAAAAATATGGATTTTAGATGTCAATTTAACTTTAATAAGATTTTTAGACGAGCATTTTCATTTTTGCAAATTATGAATATAATATGAGGTATTTTATTTTAAATTTTACAAGCATCACTCTTCCTTTTATATTTTAACTTCCATGTTTGAATACGTACATGGATAAAACCAAACCCGTACTCAATTGGCAACTTAATATTATTTTTTTCATATTTTTATTCACAAGGACAACTCCAAGAATTGGAATCTGTAAACTTTTGATGATGCCCATATCAGATTGCAATTTTGATTAGGAGCATGACTTCTTCCTAAGACAAATGAGCCAGATTGTCTCCTAACATTTTGCTCCACTTCTAGTCGGAAAAGTCTACTAAATGCCCGCTTGCACCCAATGGCAACATTAAAATCTCTATATGGTGGTAATCTCCCTAGCAAAGAAAGTACCTTATTGCTATAGTACCTAAGAGATAGTACATATGCAATGAGGTTTGTTAGTGAACAGTTTTTCCCTTTTAAAATATTCATGAATTCTTGACTCTATTCCCATATTTAGAGAAAAACACATACACCAACAATGAGTTCCTTTTCATAGCGAACTCAATGTATTTATAGATACAACTCCCTCACTTCAAAGATATTGCAATTTGAATCTTATTATAAAAGAATGATTTCCACAATTACTTTTGATCAAAAAGCATAAGGCAAAACATTCAATTCATAATGATGAAAAGAATGTGCAAATGGAAAAGCAATTCAAATTTCATAACATTTATTAGCCACATGACTAATTATCATTGTGAAACAAATTTAAATGAAGATTACATGAAGGCTACTCTGGTTTTTTTTGGATTCAAGATCAACATATAATGCAAGGAAAGAACTAGTTGCACATACAATCACTCCCACACTACAATGAAAAGCATGTTCCAATAAAGAATATGATTTAATAGGCAAGATTCATATACCAAACCACACGATTTCATATATCATTGCACTAAACATATCAATATTACAAATCCAAAATCTGATAACTAAAAATGATAGTATCTAATCCAGAGTACTGATCTCATCAAAGTCATTTGAAATAACATATATAGCCGTGCATGGCCTGAAATTCAGTTTTCAAAACTAACTCCTCACAAAGTTAATAAACTACCAAAGTCTTAAAGAAAAAGCTAGAACAACTAACCAAAAAGGAAAGATTTTATTGGCATGCAGCCTCTAAACCCTATCTCAGAGTCCATATTATACTCTTGGCTCACTAGTAGGCCTCCATATACATCTTTCCATAGCTTGTGGGCCACCATGAAACCAATTAACTCATTTTTTTGGGGTACACTTAGCTACTCCATCCTTAACTTCCACATGGCCATTATCCTGCTAACATGCCCCACCTTTCCCTCCTGGTCTTTCAAATGAACATCATAGAGTTTTCTCGAGCTATGGTGGTGAAGTCTTTGATCGAGAGTTCTTTGATCTATTTCATGATTTTCATCTTATCTTAGAAAGCAAACACCACTTCACTCAGCTCTCTATCTAGCTGACCTTCAGTCTCCATGATCCTGATGTCGATGCATTTAATATCATTGTTCAGAATCTATGTGAGATATCTAGGTCTTTTAGGAGCTCAGAGCATTCCTCTAGACACGTCATTCTAAGTTGCTCTAGACACGAACAAGAGATCGCATCAAGTTTCTCAGTAATAAGTTTGTCTACTTTGTATGCTTGAACCTCACTACTGTGGATGATGACCTCATCCCATTTTACTTTTTTTGCTTCCCAGGTGTTTCGCTCTAATTCGAGCTCAGCCATGCATTCATTCGCTCTTGTTTTCACCTCAATGAAATTGGAAATGTAATTAACTATATTAGAAGCTATTGAATCTACCCAGTCATTGAAAACACAAACCATTGACCTGTCTCTTTTCATCTGATCTAGAAACTTTTGATTTGTTGGAGAAGTGACATCAACAACGGAGGTGGAGTCAAGAAGAGCTAGGGCATCAAGATTTTGCAGAGTATGAATGTAGTCAATCATCAAATATACAGACTGCTTCAAATCCCTCTTGTCTTTCTAGTCTTTCCAGATTCTTTTGGCAATCCTTGAATTGCTAGCCTAGAAAATCTTCATATCTATAGCACTTGTTGCAGGTCCAACATCAGTCCTTTCAACAGTATAATCTTGTGGCATTATATCATTACAATCTTTAACCTCTACGAGCCTATACACATCAGCAACCCAACGCCTTGTTTTCTCATACAATTCAAGTATAGTTTCCACCTTGGATTTCTTGCTTCTAGGTGTCTTGCCTAAGCATTTACTTACCATGTCATTTACTAGTATAGTTACCGGAAGCATACTCCTCTTCTTACTAACTCATAGGTCAAACCAGTTGGGTGCAAAGGATTCACCTTTAGATGGTGGGGTTTAAAAAACTAGAGTGTTTCCAACAGCCAACGAACTTAGGGTATTAGTACCATAGACTGCCTACTAGGTGTTCTGGTCCATAGCTTTGCTTGGAGTTTCAACAATGGACTCCACTTAAAGCTTGCTTTCACTTTATTCCTTGTCTAGATCAACAATTGCTGCTTGTTGAACCTTTTTCTTCTTGCTACGTGAGCGAGTAATCCTAGATGAATGTTGAACTTGAATTGATCTCTAAGCGGGGGGTTCAGCTTCATGTTTGGATTCTACATTACCTACAAGGTGACATGACAGTTTGATTAGTATGAAGAAGAGGCATACTTGGAACTAGAACTAGTAGAGCCTTTTTAAGGACTCTGCCTAGCTGGTCCCAATCTTGATTTCTTCTTCTCAATGAACCATTTCTCGGTTGTATAAAAAACATGGAGTCCTAGCCTGAAGTCATCTTACTTTGGCCTAACCCAATCCAATTCAAATATAGGGAAAGCTTCAACTTTTTCACTTCTTTGTTTTCCTCTTCTTCAACACCGGTGACATCCATTTGCAAATTGAGATCTCAAATAAGTTTCAAGGTGAACCTAGACCACCACCTCTTCCTCACTTCGGAGTCATCTTCGCAATCTGCCTAAAAATCTTCTAATTGTGGCACATGAACGAAAGAGGGATGTAGGTTGAATTGAGCTTGCGCAAAACCATTGTTATCAAACTTAGCTCGAGCAACATAACTAGACAAGTTCATAGTTTGTAGTTTGGCTTCCAAACCGAAAGCATCCTTGATGCTTTTACAACAATAATGGCCAAGTTCGATTGGGAAGACATAGCCGAAACCTCTCCTTACTTTACAACCTTTGTCTAGCTCTACTACTTGTCTAGAAACTTCAATTAGCACATAACGGTCCAAGCAATATTTGGGCAACTTTAGGGGTTCACCTCTATAGCCTTCGACTCTTAGATATATAAATTTAGAAACTAGATGAAGAAGCTACCATAGATTGTAATGAGTTGAACCGCTTCTTCCGATTACCTTTTATTTTCTTTACCCTATAATTCAAAGACTAATTTCGCTAAGAAAGTATCCTGGACCATCCTGAAATCTTTAGAGTTCCTCTTCCTCTACAGCAAGGGGTAGCAATCATAAATTACCATATTAACATTCCAATCTTCATGAGGTGAACCTTTCCATTGTCTGGAACAAGCCAAGATGTAGAGCAGATATGAGGACATATAAAAGCCAACAGTTCTAAATACTTGTGAAACCTCTTCATGTAGTCTATCTACTATGACTTCTTCCCTATCAATATACTTTCCTTAGTCCAAAATGGTTTGAATGAAAAAGTACATCCAATTTTCCTAATGGAAGGCATGTTGGTTCCCTTTTATCCTATTGAGGAGAATGATGATGTCTCAAATCTCAATAATCATATGTTCTCATGTCAAGGGTCATGGAAAGCGTGAATTGCCTTTCTCTAGTTTAGCCATTGAGTTCTTAGCAATAGTGTTGTTGAAGTCCTGGGCATTGGTGGTGAACTGGACATAGGATAGGCTGACGGTCCAATCTTCATATACTTCTTGAGGTAAGATTCTCAGGGAACCCTTTACTATCATCCGAATCACATAGACTAAGACTTCTCCACTATGTTTCCTAATACACCTTTACGTGGTGTCATACCTGTCTTTGCATTCCAAAACTAATTCTAGATGAAGGATTGCTTCAAGAAAACCCCCAGTCTGCACTAATCCGCTCAAGGAAATTTTCTCAGCAATCAACCCATGTTTAGCCTTATCAAATCTTGCCACTACTTTCTCAATCTCCTCTTTTGCAAGAAAAGTGTCTCCTAATTCTAGCAGGAAAGTAGTTAAGGGTCTTTTCCTTAGGCAATTTGAAGCGAAATGAAGCCATAGAATAACTACAGGATTTCAAACTTGCATGAAATCAAAAGAGGAAAGAAAAGAAACCAAACAAGTTGTTTCACTGCTAAAGGAAAGAAAAATGGCAGCTCTTAGAAGTTTAAGAAAGAAACTCACCACGTAGACTGCATAGAAAATCCTTTGTAGGCACACTAAATTGCGACCTCCTTTTATCTCCAGAAGAAAACAAAGTTCTTACCTTAAGCAATCATGGCAAAATAATCAAAAAGGATTTTACGGGAGTTCAATCCTGGAGAGCATGTTGCAAAATGATAGGGAAAGTACTAATGTGACATGGCGCATTTTACTCATTAATGAGTACTTTGATCTCAACACATACCAAATCTTGCTCCGTTGTCATTCTCACGAATGATTATTGAATGCATGTCCTTTTCCTATTTTTGAAAAATTAATGAGTGTTCATACTACCACCTGTCTCTGGCAACCAGCTTATTTGTAAGCTTATGAACTATGAACTCTTGAACCTTTGGTGATTGGTTCAAAGTTCAAGTTCAATTTGTCATGAATATGTTGGGATGCAATGTTCATGACTGACTAAAGCCTGACAACAACATGGTTTGCATTGAACTTTGAACTTGAACCATCATGAAAAACCGTTCAAGGTTCAACACTGAAAAGAGCATCGCAATCAACTAGAAGTCAAGGGACCAACCATGCTTAAATAAAAAGGCAAAGTAGACCTTGAACCTTGAACCTTGAACCTTTGAACCAAATGGTTCAAGGCTCAGACAGACTATATAAGACCCAAGTATCCCAATAATAGGTAGACCAACTTTGAACCTTTTGAACATCGAACTTACTACTTCAGGTTCAACTTCAAGGCAATTTTCAAAGATGAGAAAAATTCAAAAGTTAAGTCTAAAATGCGGATAACAAGGTTGCAATGGTATGATCATCTTGTTCCAGTGATGACGAATGATTGATTCCACCCTTTTGAAAAAGATTTCTTCAAGGTCATTCTCTTTGTTTTTTGTATTGTATTTTCTTTATCATCTTGTCCATGCCATTACAGAAATCCCTCAAACATGGCGCATACATACCGACAAACTATAGAATAGTCATGATAGACTTTGTGAAATCCAACACATATCCTACATGAGCCCACCAATTGACATCCAACATCAATGACTTGAACTTTTGGACCCTCTATGATTTGACTGCTTCCATGCACCCCATTGGTTGTTGATAACCATTTCACCCAATGCCTATCACACCTTCAATAGTTGTCTCATAGCAATTGTATGAGATGCAAATAGGGTCTCAACAACATAGAATCATGTTAATAATGCATAAAAAAATCATAATTTTATATACATGTTGAACATGAAATAAATAGAATTAAAGTAATTATTTGAATTTACCTAAAACAATTCAATCTTGAGAAAGTTTTTAAAATTGCTTGTGACATTTGACAATTTGCCACAAACATCTAGGTCTCTTCACCCTCTTGGTATATTTCTTTCACTCACTCTATTTGAGTGTGAATTGCTTGCATCACCAAGTTGAATGAGTGTACAGTGAGTGCATGGTGTCCAGAAAAAGTGCTCATGTCTTTGCCCAACCAAAGAAATTGCAGTCCTACCATTTTTTGCATTGTCTGTGGTGACTTGGACCACATTCTCCTTACCCACTATCTTCATGGACGCAATGAGGATTTTGGAAATGAACACATCTTTGAATTGCACCACACAATCAACCACCCTCAAAAACATTGCCCCTTTGTGAGACACCACAATAACATTTATCAATGGATGCTTTTTGCAATCTTTCCATCCATTGAAAACAATAGAAACTCCTAATTCAACCAAGAATCTCTAATTGGTATCAATGAGGCATCTACACAATTTTTCTCTCTGTGCAATAAAGTGGTAAGCACATTTTCATAGACAGAACTTGTGAAACAAGGAGGTGCATTGCTGAATACTGACACCATTACCCGCCAATATGGCGATCTTGCCAACTTGAATGGAAGATCATTGGCATAGATGCAACCTACATTTTTTTTCAGCAATATCTCTTGATTCCATTTTAAATGTCTTCTCCAATAGACGTCTTTTGTGGGTGGGAAATTCAATTTCTACTTCATCTTGTAGAGGGTATATGAAAAAATGAAGTTAAAGGTCACTACTGTTTCAATGGGTAAAATCGTTTTTTTTTGTGAAAGCATGAGGTCTTTGTTTACCACTTACAACCATTTTATCAGCATCCTCTTGTACTCTTGTGAGTCGCTATTTCTCTGATAGGCAACCCCTTCTCAGTTGGGCCTTCACACATTCCAATCCCTTTCCCAAAAGGGCCCATAAAATGAAGTTTGACTTAACAATAAATGCTAGTAAATTGATTATTACACAGTTCTTCCAAATATATCCCCTACCTCTTGGAAGTTGTTGAATCCTTGTGGTATGTCTCCATAAAGGAGATCCTTTATAATTTTGAATCTTTGGTTTCTTTCCACACCTACTGAACTTTGACTACTAGCCATTCGTACAATCTAATTTTTGCCATCATAAGAAGTTACACATTTTTTAAATAGACCAAAACTAATAAATTCAAGCATACACGTGCAAAATGAAGACATAAAAACATTATTTCAAAGACACTTTTTTCTTTATTTCTTAAAAAGATACAAAAAAACTTGAAAATAATCATCCCAAACTTGAAAAAAAATCATCAAAATCTTTAATTAAATAGTTAAAAGACTAAGGAATAGGGTTAAATTGTTGAATTTGCTCGTTTACCACGAGCAATGATTTTTCCCTCCCAACCGTAGACAATCCACAATTCTCACTCTTGAGCACTACATCTGCTTAATAAGGTAAACAGTATTTTTTACTTATCTATATTCAAGAGTGGAAGATTGATGCTTTATACTAATCAAATAGGCTTCATGAAGGAACACTACCCTTGTAAATTTGGGCCCTCAAATAATATAACAATTATTATATTATATAATAACAGTATAATAATGATATAATATAATTATAATATCACATAATACAAAAATATAATAATTATATTATCGATATAATTATTATATCATTAACTACAATAGTCAATATAATTATTGTATTACAATAATTATATTATTATAAGCTTTATGTTAACTATGTTTGCTTAAAGGAACCTGACTATAGCTACAACAACATTAACACTCCCTCTTAGCTAGGGAGGAATCCTTCATGATAACTTTAGAGTTATAATATCCACCATGGTTTCTCTCAGAGGGTGCCTTCATCATGACTGCTCCCATGAATTGAAAACCAAACAAGCACATGTGCTCATCATGGAATCACTCGTCATGATTTCGTCATGGCATTCACCATGACTACTCTTAGAGGATGAACAAGCACAATCATGGAAGTTCTTCCATGACATCCACCATACCTACTCGCAGAGGGCGGGTTCATCATGCCTAATTGCAGATAATAGAAAAAGTACTCACAACTCAAACTCCTCCCAAAGAAGAGTGCTTTACCACCTTGCCTACTTGCAGATGGTGGTTTCACCATACCTAATCGTAGAATATGCGCAATGAGGGCTTGCACCCTAGACTTCTCCTAAAGAAGAATGCATTACCAAATTGCCTACTCACAGAGGATGGTTCCACCATACCTACTCGTAGAGGGTGGACAATATTTCTCAATGTAGCACTAATGTTGAGACTCCCTTTAAGCTAGAACTTCATTCTCCAAAATGTGAAGTTTCTCTTGGAAGTACAAGAACTTCACTCGAGCAAGAGGCTTGGTGAGAACATCTATTGTCTAATCATCAACACAAATGTACCTCAACTAAATAACATTCCTAGCACCATATCTAATTTGATCTTTACATGCTTTGACTTGTCATGAAGTATCCATCTATTCAAGAATATCCAGATGTTCCCATAAAGGCTTTCCAGACTAGGACTACATCCCATGAATCGTAATTCTCTGGTATGATTTCTTGATCACTAGAGAAGCCATCTCGACATGGTCTAGTCCCTCTGGACCAATATGATCAAGATCTTCAGAAATCAAATGAAGTTGATCCCCTAGCTGCTCCATCTAAAGAATATATTTGATTAGGCATTTGTCTTTGAGCATGGATGTCTTCCATATAGACATCAAGCTTACTACGCTTTCGAAAATGAAAACTCCTCTGAGGCACAATGATCAAGGTTGCTTCTCGTGGCATAATTCACATATAAGTTCACCATCAACGAGATGGCTTGCTTGTGCTTAGTAAACGGTTTCACCAATACCCTACAAGGTGAGGTCGTGATGTTTCTTAGGTTTCACACCTTGTGAACAGGCACCGCCATTTTAATATCTCTCGAACTCTACTATGAATTTCCAAGAGCCTGCAATTAAAAAAGGGCGAATATAACTCTTGACAACTTTTTTGTCTTTGGAGAAGTATTAGTCCATGCTTCTTTGTTTGTATGCAATGAACCTAGCCTGTAAATTCCAAGGCACTTACTCTCAAAATTGAAGATCCATTCCATCATAGTCATACTACTATCTTTTGAAAAAATAAGTTGTGGCTAATATCTTAAAAATCTCAATTGTAAATTCCATGGCAGTAACAACTCCTCGGTAACTGGATCCTTCTGGAAACTCTGTTATGATTTGGATAACAACCAAAAATAGAAGTCCACCCTTGCTAGTACCTGTACCAAGGTTTTAGCTCTCGCTGGAGCTTCAAGAATATTATGAGACTTGCCAGTAATAATGCTTATCATTGAAGGAGTTTCAGACAACTCTATAGATATCCTTATTTGTGCATGCAAAGTAATTGTCATTTGAGGACACAATCTTCATATATCAGGTAGTCGTGCAAATGGTCCTTAGTGTATCCATGCTCTACTTAACCACATTTTCAATGAATACAACTACTAATTCAGAAATATGGATATCTTACACGTGAAGAGTATGAAACTCACACTCACATCTAGAAGTTAATACCAAACACTTTCCATCTGAATTTGTGAGTTATCAGGCCTGGATTGATAAGATAAGTACTTGTAATAATAATGGAATCTTAAAATAGAAGATACAAACATTTTTTTATGCTCAAACTTCTATCAATTCCTGTGTTAATATATATGTGACTTCCTTATCCGATAATTTCTGAGATCCTCGAGATGAAGACCACTACTTTGTAATATCCCCTTTTTCTAGCCATATTTCCCTGATGCATCGTTAGCCATTTTGCCATGGTCCTGTGGGCTAACTAGGATTTTACAGGGGTCAGTGTGAGTTTTTTCCCTAGGCACTTTCAGTTCCAGGCCAATCAAAGTTGATTCAACAGGGTCTCCAGATACTTACTATTTATAGTATGTTAGCAGGGTTCATTCTTTTGGCTATTTTAGCATTGGACTTGGAGTGCATCGCTGAGAGCTTTCATTTGGCTATTTATACTTACTATTGCTCATCTTCAAATATTGTTGGAATTGGCTTGTGTGGCAGATGCAGTTGAATCACACTGCATGTAACATTATAGATTTCCAGCCCAACTTCAATATATCTTTTGAAGACGTTAACCACATGGTGGAACTGAAGGATACACTGCAACTATTGGTAAGTCAAGACATTCAAGAGATGCTTATTAACAATTTATCCCTTGCTCATTCTAGAAATTTAGGACATTTAGACAGTAAACTATTAATGATGCTGAATCCCAGAAGACTTGAACTGCAATAGGATATTCTCAAATCCTCTCCCTTTATTATCAAGCTTATCTTGTAAGCAACTGTAAGATAACTCACTAGACAAACACCGCAGCAACTCACTAGACAAACACCGCAGCAGGCAATCAATTGCAGTAGGTCCCATGATTGGCAGAACATCCAGTACTATAGCATGTCAATTTCTGCATATCATTTTCGAAGATTCCAAAAATAGAGGTCTTTTGTAAAGAATAACAAGCAACTAAAGTAACATTTAACATAAAGGATTACCTTAAGAAACTTAAATCTCCTTTGTGGAAGCTATTTCTCACTGCATGATGTGATGAAGATTGTCATTGATGGCAAGTAAATGAACCATTTAACTTCCTAATGATTCAAATATTAATATGTCTATGGAATATATATAATGGAAGATAAAGATGTGGTAGATATTTACAAGGACACCTTAACCAGAACCACATGCACCAGCAACAATATATAACCACAAGACAATAAGCAAGGGAGTAGAGTCAATAAATATATTCAGCTGTCTCTTGAAGAATGATCAAGCATATCCACTTATACAATACAACTTATATACAGTCATTATGAATGTCAAAGGAGCACGCAGCACACAGCAACATGGGAGCATATACAGTAGTGGTAGAGAATGATTATGTGTCAGAGAATACAACAATATGAGAAAGAAATAAGATAAGATAAATAGAAGCAAAAGTTATTCCTTACCAAAACCAGCGTCCAATTTTGCAAAGAAAAGATAGAATCACGAGACAAAATAGAATAAGACAAATTCTTGTCTTACTCTAATGACAGGTCAACAATTAAGAAGGGGCTAAAGAAGATGTGCTTTGTTTTGAGCACTCTACATAATAAGACAAAATTGTCTTATTCATTAAAAACAATAAATAATCATACACAACATTCGTGTTTGGATGGGTCAGAAGTACGAGTCAGTGGTCATATAAATGGTCAAAGCAGCAACAATAAAGAAATCTGTTTAAGGAGAGAGAAAAAGTTTGTGCAGTGACGGGACAAACCTAAAGAGTCTGTAAGTGGAGAAAATAATCATCCACGTTAGCAATACAGTCTACAGATGTAAATATAACAACGACGAATAGCTGACAGAAATAATTTAGAGACAAACACTACTGGCTGCAAATAAACATACGTGTGTAGGATAAAGTTAAAATGAAAACAAAAACAAAGCTAACTCTGAAGATGCCACGTAAACAGTTACATTACTATGGTTGAGGAAGAGTTGACAGTATGAAAAGGCCTATATAAGAGCACCTATTAACTGAAAAGCAAAAATGTTGATGGCACAACTTAGAACTAGTTCACATCAGCTGCAATGTGAAACTGGTAGATGGCAAGTTCCAAAGGAAGAGTGGGCAGACAAAACATGTTTATTCTGTAATATGGGAACAGTTGAGACAGAGCAGCACTTTGTCAAGGAGTGCTTGGCTTACAATGACATCAGATCTGGTTATACAAAAATACTGCAGAACAAGGACTTCAACTATTTATTCGAGAAAGATCAAGTGAAGAGAACAATGGATTTGATTATCAAACTTCAGAGAAGGAGAAACAAGTTAACCAAAACTTTGCAACTGACTAGTTCTGCTCCTGACTCGGGAGGGTGATTGCATGGGTCCCATAGACTACTTTAGTCTTGTGGACGTCATTAAAATCTATCATATTATATCATATCAGACCAATCTTGTCAAAAGATATGATTTATATTTGTCATGATGAAAGAAACAAAAGATGACAGGTATAAATGATGCAACGATTTGAACAAAGATCCACACAAACAAATGAGCGTACAGGAGTTCCATGTCACAAATATAAGCAGCAAATTTTAAATCAGAAACACATAAATATCGATGGAAGTTTTTCTTTAAGTAATAAAGCTCGTGTCTATGTGAAGTGTGAAAAGATTAAATATTCAGAGGAGCCCGATAATATTAAAATCAAGATCTTATGAAGCGGCGGCATTGAAAATGGAGACAAAAATACTGTACAGAAATAATGGTGCGATTATGAAAGACAAGTGTGGATGGGAATAAAATCATTATAAAAACAGAGGCTGCGATAAGTCGCAGGTTAAGAAGATAAAATCAGTGAAGATATAAAATTATCAAGAAGTGTGGTGTTAGTTGTAGTTTCTTAAAGTCCTATAATAAAGAAGAATGGTATGATTAAATGAAGAGACATTATCATAAACTAAAAACATTAAAGGTTGAAATTCTAATGAGACATCTCATCAGTCAAGAGACGTGACTTTTATTGAAACAAACAAGATATAAAGAGCAATTGTATTGTTTTAAAATAGGTGTGAAGTGAAAAGAAGATAATAAAAGGAAGTGACAGGAGAGTGTGTTGAAAGAAGAATATATAAAGAGAAGAAATAGAGCAGAAAAGAAAAGTAGCGGTTGAAGAAAGGAGTATTAAAAGTGATACGTCCGAGTCAATGATAAGTGTGAATGTAAGCACATGTAAGAAGAATAAGAAGAGTGAAAATAAAGAAATATATATATTCAGATTTAAATCTGACATAAAATATGTTGAATGGATGAGATAAAAAGAAGTATAATATCATCCAGATTGGGGACAGATATAAAAGCTATATTTATGAGACATATATGCAGATATAGAAGAAACATATGCAAAGTATAGAAAGGATGTGCAGATTTGAAGTAGAGATTTGATTGTCCATCATCAATTGAAGTAAGCAACATTGTCAAGGTGGAAAACAAGTTTGTGCATAGTGGGTCAGTGCTCACGCAGACAAAGTGGGGGTTCGTGCTTCCAGTGGGTTGGAGCCTACGAAGTGTGGGAGTCAGAGTTTCCAGTGAGTCGGTGCTCATATACAGGTCGTAGCCTCTAATAGGTTGGAACCTACAAACTAATTTGTAAAAGAACAAGTTTTTATAAAAGCATTTATTGTCGTGGTTTTCTCCCACATTGGGTTGCCACGTAAATCTTGTGTTATGTGCATAATTGTTCATTTCAGCATTTGAAGTTAATTGTTTGGATAAAAGTATTAACTGGCAAAATTGTTAATTTAGTGATTTACCCCCTCTCTCAGCATATTCGTTGTGCTCTTCAAAATGATCCCTCTCAGAAAAACCCAAAATGGAAACAAAATTGAGTTGAGAGGAAAAAGAGAGAACAAAATGAGATTTTTCTAGGTTGAATGGATTCATAAAGGGCTGTTTCAAAGTCTAGACAAAAAAATAAAAAAATATTATTTTAATGTGTTTTAAAAGCTTTATGGAGAGCCTCATGCGGGTTCTTTGTGGGTGTGCTTGTGTTGCAACCAGGTGCACACCAATTGCCCTAGGTGCACAAGTTAACGCATCTAAAGAGCACTAGTACATAGGGCAAGGTGAAAACCTGATATCTCAGATTTTTTACAATAAAAATGTCTAATTTTATTAATATGAAATACATATTAAAAAAAATAAGCATAATAGATACCTATAAAATAATATGTGGAATGAAATGAAAAGGAGAATTGTGCCAAACTATTAATCTACCACCCATCAAGCCCCACTGCAATGCATGGAGAAGAAAGAAATAGAAAGGGTTGGGAATTAAATTGTTTTGGGTGGGCCACTCTCTATCTATTGAAAGATTCTCTATGTAACATGCTCTCCCACCGAATGAAACTCCCCAAGGCTCTTCTGAATCTTTGCAAGAGGAGCCATAACAAGACTCCACAATAGAGTGAATTGCACTAAACACTACAAAAACCTCAAGTAGGGCACTTGTTTTATGTCCATGAATGTTTTCAAGCAGGTCTTTTTAATCCCTTCAAGAACCAATCCTAAACCCTAAAAACAAAAAACAAAAAAGTCAAGCAAGCCTGCCATCCTTTTGAGAATCAACCTCAAATTGTAAAACACAAAAAAAAAAAACCCTATAGATCTCCCATTTAAATTTATTTTATGGAAAAAATTGTGTTCTTTATCCATACGAATAGTAGCTGAATTTCAACAATTTTTTTATAACATTTTGCTTTTCACCCAATTTCAAACCTCATGGTTGAAATAAAATGAACTCTATCACTTGGCTTGCAATGATGCCTTCAATTGTCAAAAATGTGGCATTTATCCATCTTGAGTAAATTTGGGATTTCCTTACTCACTTCAAGGGCCATTACTAATACCAATCTAATTTTTTGTCGGCCTTAGAGTATGTTGGATGCTACCTCTTTCTTGACTAGATATGCAAATACAGACATAACAATCCTGGATGCAACACAAGTATCATATTTAGATGCATTTGTAGATGCACACATATTTGGGCCATAGCCAGTGTTGTATCCAACTTTGGTTTATGATGTAACATTCAAATTTTGCAAAAGCAAAATATACTATAGAAGACATATCACTTAAGAAACAAATATAATCTGAAATAAAAAAATAAATATTGAGAGCTGAAATAAATATAAATAAATAAATTTATTAAGTTATTGTTTAGACTACTAGATGTGTAAACAATTAAACATGTGTATGGTTTTATAACTTCCATGCCTAGTTGTATCAATGTTAGGAGATCTTGAAAATACACAATATCCATGTTGGATACAATGTTCAATATGGTATCCATTTCCATAAAACACTATCAAAGACTTGCATATTTAATATGCATTTAGGAGTTGTTTCCATAAAATCTGAAGTTGTTACATATTCTGCTATATTCATTTCATTCTCAAATATAAAAACTAGAATTTCAGAATCTGAAAGGAACACAACACAACAAACAATCAAAAGCAATTAATTACAATAGGCCATATCTTTGTATATAAACAAATAGCATATCCATAAGAAGAATAGATCAGAGCTTTCTATTCTAGATAAGGAAAAATTGAAGCTCAAATGATACCTGACTTTTGTGGAGCTGATATTATTTGACACCACCTCATCCACCACAACAATATTCCTCTGTTCAAACAAATCAGCAGCAAAGGATCAATAAAAGAACACTGCATTTCTTCTTCTATTATTGCTAGTAAAATAGCATTTAATAGGCATAAGCATTAGAAAATTTAATACAACAAACAAAAGATTAATTCTCTCTAGTAAGTTTATCCAAGTTTGTCGACGAGAAGGTACACCTTGTTTTCAAACAAAATATCATTCTCAAAGATGAGCTTCTCAACATTCTTTCCTTCTCTGGATATGCAAACCACACCATGATTGAGACAAATAGCTTTTACCTACAATAGAAACATTTAAGTACCATAAGATGTTTACATCTAAGCACTGAGCCATACTTCAGAAAAGAAACAAACAAGATTTCACTCTCCAAAGAAACATCAAACTTGAGACAACAGAATATAGAAGCAACACTACTAATATTAAAGAGATACAGTCACTTTTGTTCAGTAAATCAACCAAAAGAATAACCCCAGATGTTATTTTCTCCAATCCATGGTCTGCGTTTCAATTGAATAAAGAAGCTGACTGAACCATGGCTTACTATGCCACATAATAAAAACGGGTTAAACCTTTTATAATCATGTTAAAGAATGTAGTTAGGTCTTGTTGAGTTGTCTATTTTCTAGATGCTCAACCCATTTTCAGAAGGTACTTAAAAACATGCCTCATTGTTGTTTTTCTTGTCATTCACCAGATTCAATTAAAGGTTGACCCCTCCATAAACAAGATATTTTGTCCTCTAATTAGATCAAGAGTAAAACTCTCACTTGTGGATTTTGGATTTGATATGGCTTCCAATATGTGGATTTGGGTACACCGGTTCCACCAAAAAATATTTTCTTGGGTCCCAGATCTTCCACTCACGTGAATGTGTATACACATATTGATATTTTATATACAAACTAGAAGTAAATCTACGTGGAGGGTTGATCACCATTGACATAGAAGCTAAATGAATATAATCATGTGTACGTCACTGCTGATGAATTCCAATATAATTGCTATCAATACTAATTATATTCTAAGATGGTAATTCATAGAAAATGTGCTGCAGCAATCAGTGTTTCTCACTAAATATGTATTTTGTGAACCACCAATACTGATATGTGATTGTCCCAGGCGTGTTAATACTGAGAAATCTGCAATAACAATACTCAACAAGTAGAGATTGGAATTAAAATCCACTGCATCGATAAATTATTGAATCAAATGATAATCCATTTCTGATCAGACATTTTTCGTTCATGTGAATCGCAACAAACAATCAACATTCATGATGCAAGCTATGAGATCTTTGGAATCACAGAATTTAATAACCAATCAAGAGATGATCGCCATAAGTCACGAAGAAATGCTTACTAGATAACCATGACAATTAATGACTATGAAATTGTTCCAAATAGTTTTCACAGTCTGTAGATGTGATTGAAACATACATATACAGATTCATATTTTCTGAAATGAAGTTGTAAGGAAATGTCAACTGAAGATTGGAGGGATCAGAAAGGCATTTATTCCTATTCAATTTATGTTTCAAATGTTGTGCAAGACGATATAACAGAAAATAAGTTTCAGAGAGGTACATGTCTGTTAGAAAAGTGAATGATTTGAAATGAAGCAGGAACAAGACAGAAGGTAACTGGGAAATCCCTAGCAATTACTGCATACACTGGCCACAATAATCAAGATAACAGTCCCTTGGCGCAGATATGATGTGGGTTACGGAATATCAGTCTTGCATGACCTATAAGTGCATACATAGAATAAAAACCACAAAGGATGGGCACAAGCATCTAAGCGGTGCGTGTAGATTGACAAATATCCCATTGCTATTCCAGTTATTAGAAAAGTACATGGATATAAAGTCGGCTATTGGAGACTCCTTCGAATGGGAAGATTATTGTGGCCAAGGGTGGCCCTCACACTATTAATTAGTCATTGGACCCCACATAGAGGCTTACAAATATAAGAGCTCACTATGTAGTGCTCCAAGAAAGGTTTCCAATCTATTTATATAAATAAAATGTAAGGTGGTGGTCAATTTATAAACAAAGGGTTGCATTTTGAAGGAAACGTAATTTGTTTATTAAAACGAAAATCATATGGTATGTCTCCTACAAAGAGAGACATTATTTTCAAGATAAAAGAAAAAAAAAGACTGATTGGTTCTGGAATAAGGAGATTTCAATTGAATGAATAAGCTCATACCCAAGACAATGAGATAAATATTTCTATTGAGTACTAATATTATTGTAGTTAATCTCTTATTTGAAATTTTCAGTGCGTACAATAAGATCTATTTGCCTTGATCGTTTCCTTCAAGAATGTTTTTGCAGGAAGAGGGAGCCTAACATTTCAGTAGAGGCAACCTTGAAAGAGAGGGAGCAAACAGAGGATGTGATTCAGTCAACCTTCAGTGATCTCGGTCTTATTGATTCAGAGGTAGTAAACTATGTTGAGATGGATTCTCCATTGATCAATAAATTGTAACAAAGGACTATGATTCATGAATATACCTCATGGCCATGTGATTTTAATGGACCTAACCCCTATGTACATCATGAGGAAGTGACAACTTCCAAATGGTGCCACTAGTATTTGCACAAGTTACAGTAAGGTGACAATCTTACAATAACTTGTATTATGAGATCAAATAAATTGAGTAAATGGTGAATGTCTCGCATCTTAACATTTTGGGAGGCCAATACTCTTGTTATCAAATGTGATATCAAACTTTATTTGGGTACTTCGTGAATATCATATGTTGATATTCTAGAAGACCAATACTCATGATATTGAATGCGCTATCAAATGGTGGAAATCTTCTAAGATATCAAATGAAATATCCTTAAAATTGTTATTTGTAATATTACGTTGAAGTAATATCTATTCTTTTGTGTTTATCCCTCTAAGCTAAGAGGGAGTGTTGATGTTTGATAGCTCCAATCGAATAAACCTATATATAATTATATATCAGATATAATTTATATATGTGTGTGTTCTTTGTATTGAGATATAAGGTCATTGTTATATAAGATTAAATTTGTTATTATTATTAATTATCAGATTAATGAAGAGACAAATCCCATGAAGGGCCATGTCTATTCATGGCCTCTCTCTCTCTCTCTCTCTCTCTCTCTCTCTCTCTCTCTATATATATATAAATCTAAACGGATGTTGCATTCAGAACACACATACCTAATAAGGCAGTGCTTAATACATTTGCAACAGATCCGAGAATTGTAACAAAAAAAAAACCTCCCCCCTATTTAGGCAGTATGTTGTCCCCTTTTTTGCCCATTTAAACCCCCCAATATGAATGCATGCAGTGTTGTATTGTCTCTTTAGCAAAAACCCCATGAAGCAAGGCAATGTTTTTAGCATCATCACTTTATAATATCACTTCGATGTACTTAATAATTTAATAATGAAATAGAAAGCTACTTTTTAGTCAAGTTAAATTAAATTGTTAAATTATTTTCTCAATTCGAAAGAGGGAATGTGGCAGATCATCTTGAATAAAACTAGCTTAGATATCTTTATACATCTATCTAAAACATGCCGAGAGATATCAAGCTCGAGGCACCTATCTATTTTCAATGATATTTTTATTGAAATAGGCGGCTCGAGCTTGATATCTCTCGACGTGTTTTAGATAGATGTATAAAGATATCTAAGCTAGTAGCATCCACAATGCAACATGTAAAATTGAAATCTATTAAATTATTAATTTAAATTATTCTTTTTAAAGTATGATGCTTATCATATCAATTATGTTTTACAGATAATGAAATATAGTATATACAATGCATTATGATGCTTATCATATCAATTATGTTTTACAGATAATGAAATATAGTATATACAATGCATACAATTAATCTCTTTCCAAAGATTTGAGTCGTTCCTCCTCTACTTTCCTTTTCACAACTTGCTTCCCTATCTTCATCTTTTCATAACAATCATAAGAAAATGGTGGTGATATTCAAAGTCCATTCAAAGACTTAACTCGTGATATAGCAACAAATGTTAGTCCTATCCTTTCTCTTGGTCCAATGTCAACCGTTGCCTTAGAAAGTGTTAATCCCTGTGATTTATGGATAGTTAATGCCCAAGCCAAACATAAGGGCAATTGACGTGTGCGGCCTCTTTGTATTGGAGAAATGGGAATTAATTTTGGAGTTGCATCTTCAAATGGCATTCTAGCGTAATTGTCAAATTCAACCATAACATATGTTGGTGGATCTGGTGGGGCATTTCCAGGTTTGTATATGATATTTTGAATGTATCCTAGAGCTCCATTGACAAGTCCCGCTTCAATCCATAGATTAGATGTTAACATGACCCTTGCATCCTTAGCACGTAATAATTCAATATCTAGTTCATCATTTTCACCCCCCCGGATTAGTACTTTCTTCTTTTGATGCAATGCTGCGAGCAACTGGTTTTTTTAGTGAATGTAATTTATTTCTATTATGGTTATGAACATTATCATTTGTTGCAAATAGATGAATATTATTATCAAATTCCTCCTTAACATTTTGGGGCAATGAAACATCTGTCCTTGTCATTAATAACTTCCAATCATCTATAGTTGGAGTTGCATCTCGTATATGAGTGAGTAATTGGCAAAACCTTTGTTGGTCTTCACTTTCACCTTCTTGTCTGAACACTTTATCCAAAGTAACAATAATTTTGAACTCTTCCCATAATAACTTTGCACAAACATTACTATCATAAGGTGGTTTGTCACTAACAGGGGGCAGTTGTCCCAAATCTCCTACTAAAATAATCGATCTTCCTCCAAAATTCATGTTTGAATTTTCTGGAAAAGCTTGACGTAATCTTGAATCTATATTTTGTAACAAATTTTGACCAATAAAACTCATTTCATCAATTAATATGTACCTAATATGTTGAATTTCTTCTTGTAATGTTGTGAGCCTTGTACCCTGTAAGTCAGAAAAATCTATAAGAGGAATTCTTAGAGTTGAATGAATTGTTGATACGCCAATGTTAAAAGCTACAATTCCAGTTGGTGCTAATAATAATAGGGGAGAACATTGTGGTGTTGATGCATCATAAAGAGCTTGATGAATGGCTTGAATTAGATATGATTTCCCTATTCCAACTGTTCCTTGAATTATCATACATAATGGCATGACATGTTCACCTTGATTATAATGTGTCATAATAATATCAAGTGCTTTCTTTTGCTTAGCACCTAAAGTTTCATATGATATACTCATCATCATATCTTCAGGTATAAGTAAATCATTTTGTTTCATAGCATTGATAAAATGTATTGCATTATTTGTGTATTCTTCTCCTCGATATTATGCACTCCATGGATTTTGTCTGTCAATATCTCTTCTTCCCAACATATCTATTTCTATTAGATCCATCATTCGTCCACGATGTAGTCTTGATATTATCTCCCACTCATGTTCAATTATATTTTGATTATTTGGTAATTCATTTTCATCTTCAAAATCATCATGAGTTTCAACATTATTTTCAAATTCATTTTCAATAGTCCACCTATCCACATGCCATGGATTATAATTAAGGGACTCCCAATTGGATACAACTGCAGTATCATCTATTCCAATATCTCTTTGTATATTATGAAATGGTTTGTACAATAATGACTTTGACCAACAAAAATCAACCCATTTTTGTGAGTTTCATGAAGGAATATTTGTAAATCTTGGAAACACTCTCACAATAGCTTCCATTGTCCTTGCTTGCCATTTATTATCTCGTTTTCTTCTAGAGTTATAAGTCCAAGATCTAGCTGCATCTATTAGTGTGACACCTTCCATTGCATATGGTCTATCCATATATCCTTCAATGAAAAGTTTTGGGTGAGCTTCATCATCATTTTCTTCATTCTTTATCACTGGCTTGAACACCTCTCTTGAAACATTTAATGTAACAAATACTCTGCTACTTTCTACTAATGGCAACTCTAATAACATATGACACGTTTCTTGTGCACCAATGTTTCTTTCAATCAAGGTTTCAGTTAGTAGTATCTTATATGCCTTTGATGCTGCTTCATCTAGATTTTCAATATTTGCAAGTCTTACCAACATTTGATGATATGTCTCAGAACTCTTTTCTGTTTTTGTTGCATACTTCGCAATATAATTCATTACAGCATGTCTTGAGAGAATAGGTTGCCAATCTACATTTGCTCTCCATAACTGAAGTATGGTATGATTATGTGTGTTTACTCGATCATCATTTCTTGCTGGTTCATATATTTTATCTCCTATTGTTGGATCTTCAAATAATCTTGATCCATCGAGATATAATGGCCATGTGAAATATCCCTGATAGATGCCCTTGCTGATTTGTTGTAGTTTTTAAATTAATAAACTATATTTTCCTGTGATTTCTTTGATGGTTTTTGAGAATAGACAGAAGTTGCAAAAGGTTTTGTTTTTGTTTTGTGTTTTTTGATAGTTTTCACAATAGTAATGAATAATGAAAAATAAACATGAGAGGAGACTGAAAATAAATAAGAACATAGAGCTAAATCAGAATTGCTATAAATTGTACCAGGCAGATTTCTGATTTATAAAGCCAAATAATAAATCCAATGCAGTTCCAAGGAGCTTACATCCAACAATGATGCCAAACTGCTGTAAATGGCAGTCGTAAGACTGCAATGAATCACGTCCCAGCTGAAAGAATCAATCTGTGACGCTGAAACCATAAGTTTGCAACCTGAATCCACAATAAAGAATGGTGTACTCTATCCCTGATAGCAACGCACACTGTCTGAAGAATCCAATGCCAATAACTGCTGAGGGCTACGTCCCAGCCAATCCAGAACCTGGGGTTTGCGTCCCAGATGAAGAATTGCTCTCTCAAAGCCAATTCACAAAAACAAGTTTTTCAATATGCAAAAGATAATAAGAAATTAGGTCTCCATCTCCTTATATCCCCTTCCAACTGTAAATCGAACCCTAAAGGGAAATTACACTTTGCCCTTTAAATAAAATATAATAAAATAACATTTTCCCAATTAAAGTCGTCCATGCTATACGAAAAACATTACTTTATTAAAAGTCCATAGTTGAAGGCACCAAAAAGTCTACAGATAGTAAAAATCATGTATAATAATTCGAGACCTTTCCAACGAGCTATAACACATAGGTGTACCTGATCAACTGAAGCCAGAATCCCCTTATTACTCCAAAATGGTTATATTATTAACCTTATTTTAATTTATTTAATCATCAACTTAGGAAATATTTAAATATATTAAAATATTTCCCAAATGGTCCCAAAAGGCCCAAAATGACCAATCAAACATGAATCTGACCTTGTCACCTGTCTGTGACTGATGCCGGACAAGATGGGTCAACTAGCAGTCCATCCCTAAAATCTAGGGATGCTCCTAAAAAGTAGTAGACAACCCCAATCAACCAAAATTGAGTCTCAATGAGTCTCCCCTACTGTGTGCACCTCTGAGAGAACTGTCACTGAACTTGGAGTTCCTCCTAAAAAATAGGAGATGCACTCTAAGTCTCCAAAACGTCCCCCGAGGTCTCCAAATGCCTCCTAGACCACTCCTAGTCAATCCCTTCAAATTAGGAATCCCTCCTAAATTGTAGGAAATTGTTGTCTACTGCTCCAAACTACTTGGGAAGCTCATGCATGGCTCTCAAAGCCCCTGGGTTAGTTCCCTCTACACTCTGTTGGCCTATGGAAACCAGATAATAGACCAACCCTGCTAGAAATGTTGTCACTAAGGAAGCGCAGAAATTGGGGACATATTGTACACTATTAGCTTGTACACTATTTTTTCATTTCTTAGTAAAAAAACATATGAATCTATATAATTATCTTACCTACAAACCATTTTCCCTCCTTTTTTATGAAGGCAAGCACCCTCTTTACATATTGTATGGCATTCAACACAATTGAGCAACTCTTCATAATCACGTTCGAAGTCTACTTGGTTTAGTTGTTGTATATTTCGAAGGCATGAATCTTGTGTAAAATGTTGTAGGACCTATTATTGAAGATATAACATATTTTATTAAGTAAAATAAAAAAATAAGCATAATATATGTTGAATAGCTATAGAAGAATTGATATCATACCTGTATGTTTCGTTGATGTGGATCTCCCCTTGGATTCCATGCATGCATAATAGAATCAAAATATTTTTGAACTATCTTGATTTCGTCATGATTTCTCCAATTAAGGCTGTCTATGTTAGGTGCTTCCTCTAACCATATGAACCCATGCACATGTGGTGATCCTCTGTGTTGCCATTCATATCTTGACCAAAAATCTTTTACTTTCATTCCCTTTAGTAGTACTTCCTTTCGAAACATTGTACATCTTAGATGCATATAATATGCAACAATATGTGGATAGTCAATAATATTTTTTCGTCACCATTTTTGTGCTTCTTGTTGATTAGATGGTTCTGTTCCTGGCATTAATGCATGTAAGTCGGGCCAATACATATCTACTGCACTCAAAGTAAAGAAAATTGTTGGTGTTCCAATTTGATGAAAGAGATCACTTAATTCAACTCAACATTTTGCCCAATAAGACCTTGTACCCCTTAGAGTTGTACCAAAACGTATCAAGCAATCTGCTAGATGTGAGTGAGGAACATTTTCTATGTGTTCTCGTAACTCATTGATTGTGATTGGGATATCTTACAAGCTCTTTTTGGCAAATACTGCTGATGAATTTGTGCACAATGTCACATGATCATATTCATCATATAATACCTAAATCGTGGGTGTAATCTAAAGCGATGATCTCTATATCGAAGTAAATGCTTAACAAATTCATGAAGATAGACTCTTCTCAATCTTGGTTGAATCCAATCGCTTCGTTCATCTGGAAATAGTGTTGGAAAAGCCATATCAAATAATCCTTCTCTGACATACTCATTCACTGGAGATGTTCCAATTCCTGGCCAATCAATTAGTGATCCAGGATCTACATTTGGGTTATTTATCCATGCATGAATTAGTTGCATCTCTCTTCGTGCATTTGGTGGTTTAGAGGCCATTGATGTAGTATGATTGATAATATTTCCTTGATCCATCTCCATTATTGGACCCGCAAATACATATTCATTTGCATCAGAATCAAATTCCATACGAACTGAGTTTAGCTGATCAAAGATGTTATCATCTGAATTAGATGTAAGCTCACTAAGTGCATTTTCATCAATTTGAACATCTCTATAGAAGTTATCATGATTTATTTTAAATTGAAGTGCTCTGTAAACCCTCTCTTTATTGATTGTAAAATTATAACTTGTTCCACATTGATCCTTCTTGCAAACAATGATAATAGGTAAATCTTTTATGCGATGCGGTAAGATTTTGGCTATTTCTCTTACTTCTTGTGGAAAACTTATGGTATGCCCTTTATATTTAAATTGACCTCCAGTTGCTGTGTAACTTGAAGAATGGGGTTGATACGTGCTATCAACATTTCTTCTATTTGTGTTAGATTAGAAAGCTCTAATGGTTGTGGATTGGGATCCATGTTATTTGATGCTGAAAATCGATGTTCATTCTTTTCTTGTCGACATCAATGACAAATAGGGCCTTCAGGGACTCGTGCAACCTTCATTGAAAGATAACTTTCTTGACAAATGTAGCACATACTAGGCATAACAAGTTTATCTAGTCCATTTTGAAGCATTATTTGTAATGTCCTCAAGTCAATCCCATTATTTTGAATAGTATTGATTGTCCCCTTATCCATTCTATTTTGTGTTCTTTTCAATTGTCTTTGTCTTCTTATTTGTGATGTGAACTCCTATTGTAAATTATAATTGCCTGAATCAACATTTATAAGATCCTCTACTCGATCAGTTGGTGTTTGTAGAACACGATCTATTGTCATAGAATTCATCCCATTGGAACTAAACCCACCATTTTCATGAGATTGAGCTTGTCCTTGATTTGAGTCACGTTTACATAGTTGTATTTGTTGTATTTCTCTTTCATTCAACTCGTCTAGGCTCATAGATCTTTTTGTTTGTCTTCTCACTATATTTTGGTTATCTTGAGATGTTTGTGTACAATGTGCTCTCATCTTATCTGCATGTTGTCTCATTTCTTCTTCAATCTCTTCCACTGTCATAGTTGCCCTACACTTGACATGTCTTTCTCTATCAAGTTGGTTTCGATGATTCCTTTCTTCTTCTCTTTCTGCATTAGTCATTTGTTCACGTCGTTGTCTCATATAATTTCGTGCATATTCTCTGTGTTGTATTTGTTGGTCACCATTTCTAGGACTTTTAGCTTCCTCTCTTTGAGCATTATTCCTTTGTTCATGTCGTCGTCTCATATAATTTCAAGCATATTCTCTTTGATACTGTCTTTGTTGCTCTTCATTCTCAAAATTTAGTCTTGGACGAGGTATTTTAGAAAATCTGAATGTGATAACATTAAAAATAATAGGATTTAAATTAGTAATCTTTCACAAACAAATAAAACATAAAATATATTGAGCTATTTATTATTAAAAATTATGGAAGTAAAGATTAATATATTTCATAAATAAATATGATTTTCTCATAGTAAATTATGGACAAAACCTATCTTTGTATTACAATTATAGACAATTAAAATGGAGATTAACATAAATCTTAATCTAAATCATATGATTTTCTCATAGTAAATTATGGACAAAACCTCTCTGTATTACAATTATAGACAATTAAAATGGAGATTAATATAAATCTTAATCTAAATCTATCCTTGTTTGAAAGATATAAACAAATTTAATATACACGAAACCCTAAACTATACTCTAATTTTATTAACGTTAACACTAATTCAACTAAAACCTAAAGCCCAACTTAAATAAGCTATAATTTAAGGAAGTATTTTTTAACTATTAGTCCGACTTTTTTTTGCTAAAAGTTTGGTTTTTTGAGTGTTCTGGTTTTGGACAGAAATGTAAGAGCCAATAATATCATATGTAAGCTTTGATAGCTCAGTTGGTTAGAGCACCCGTATACTTCCATTCATTTTGCATTTATTCACTATCGTATACTTCCATTCATTTTGGCAATATTGTTTTCATTTTTCATCTTAGAGAGGAATTTATCAAGTTATGGTTGTATTTGTCACAAGATTTCAATCCTTTGCAAATAGACACTATCGGATAGCTCCAAAAATATTATATAAGACATCGATATTTTTATACGTAGATAAAGACTGGATCAGACACAGATAAGACATGGATTGATCGGCTGTTCCATAACGAACTGATATTTAATTCCACTCACGTTTTCAGTTTTCAAAATTTATTTTGTTTGTTGTCCAGATGCTTTAAATTCTTGGATCTCTAATTGTGCTCCAGTCTATGCCTGGTAAAATCAACCGTAATGCCTTTAAATCTACCCAATGTATTGCTAATTTGGGAGAGAATCTGGTAGTGAAGAAGTTCAGCTTGGATGTTAGGGATTCTAATCCATCTAACGATATGGAAAAGAGGGGTGTGAAAAGTCTCAAAATTAGATTTCCTAGCAAAAACAAAAAAACAAAAAACAAAAACAAAAACAAAATAGAAAAACCTTTATAAAATAGAGTGGGACCATAAAGAAATTGATTTCTAAGATGGTATAAGCAACATACTCTAATTTTATTAACGTTAACACTAATTCTACAACTTGTATACAACGTCATTGACAGAGTGAATTCAGGCACAGACGTAACAGGTGGGCTTTTAATTTCCATACTCCATTTCTTGACTCGGACTCATTCTGCGGCTTTTCAGCATCACAGTCCTGTTATGTTGAGGAATCTTGCACTACTGTATTAAATATGAAGATATACGTTTGCAAAATTTGAATGTATGTGGAATGGTCTTCTTTTAAAATAGATCACCCAGTGCCCTTGCTGAGTGATTTTAGTCTTAAAGCACTGTCCCCAGAGATCAAGATATTATGCTGCTGACTATGTTTATCAAGAAAAGAAAACTTCAACATCAAAGGTTTATACTTGCAAAGATATTAAATAGAGCCGAGGTGTCCTTATTAAAATTTAACCACAGAAAACATTAGGCCAAGTAGAATTGTTATAGCAGCTTTAAATGGCGCAGATTTTGAATGGATTTGGAAAATATTCAGTATCTGTTTTGTGTCCCGTTTTGGGCTGATCTTTAAATGTGAAACCATCTCCCAAAATCCCACATAATTTTTGCTCTTTTTTATTCAAGAGAGAAAACATGACCAAGTGAAATGGAGAATTTTTCTTACAGCAGTGATGAAGTGAATATAATCAGAGAAAGCAGCTTTCTGATCCAAGCCTTTGAGGGAAGAAGAATACAACTCACGAAAATTGAATGAAAGTTGGTAATTGTACGAGATATAGAAGGTATATTTATATATTAATTTTACTTAGTCGGCTTTCAATCTTTAATATAAAAAACTTAACATTAACATGGTTACAACACTTCATTCTCCCATTCTGCCTCTGTAGGTTACGCCTCTCGACGTAAAAATAGGATGGAAACTTGGTTTCGTGTAGTTTGAAAAATTCCTTTCTCAAAAATGATCAATACAATCAGAATGATGTTTGATGATTGCATATGAATAGTTGCACCTCTATAGCACTTGTTGGAGTTTTGTCATTGATGATTTTGTTAATGATACGAGGAGAATGTTGTGCATAGATTTCACAGGTTTTTATTGATGTCAACATATTTTTGTTGACTTGTGTTTTCTCTAGCAATTCTATGATTTTTCTCTTCAAGGCTTTTCTGTTCCAATTCAGAGCACCATTAGGGTGAAGCAGGGCTGTCCTCTTTTTCCTACACTATTTGGTTTGTATATTGATGAGTTGGAGGATTTCCTTGTAAACTCCTCTCAACCGGGACATGGGTGTTATTTGCATCAAGTTTTGATCTCCATTCTCCTCTTTGCTGATGATGTGATTCTCTTGGCCTTTTCTCCCAACAGCTTACAAAGACTCTTTGATGGTTTGGCTTCTTTTTGTGATTAGTGGTAGCTTGTGGTCAATTTGTCTAAGACTTGGGTTATGGGCTTTAACTATTTAGAGACCTCTTATCTTCATTTCTTCTTTCAGGGCCAGGAGGTTGAGATTACTCCCTCATATATATCTCGGTGTGAAGTTCTCGAGGCCGCACTTCAGCTTAAGACCAGCTATTCAATCCAGAGTTAGTAAGGGCATGGGTTCCCTGGCTTTGTTGGAAAGACAATGCTTCAGGCATCATTTTCAGGATATTTTGTCCAAATTGTCCCTTTTTGACTCCTTTGTTCATCTGACAGTTCTCTATGGTTCGGTTGTTTAGGGGCCTTCTCTTACTGCTTCTAATTGGGCTTCTATTGAGCGGGCTCAGATGTTGCTATTACGACGTATCATTAGATGTCACAGACTCACCCCCCACAAGTATTGTATTGGCTGAGTTTGGTGCTCATCCTCTCAAACTAGCCGTCATTTTTGACTTAATTTGGTTTCTTCATCGACTTCGTGGTTTTATGGAGACAAGTGTTGACCGGCATAGATACTCTCATCTGCCATACTATTTTTCGGTGGAGATTATGAGATCCGACACTTCTACTAGGTCTCGATGTTGGTATGCCCAGGCCAACTCTTTGTTGGGTTCGATCGGGATTGAGATAGATCGTCTTCCTCCTTACCATTTTTTGTTGGATGCTCCTGCTCATCTTCCCTCACGTCAGGAGTTGAATGAGCATGTCAGACAAGATATTTATAGATAGTACATTACCACTACTTGGAGTAATCACCCAAGGGGTTTGCAACCTAGGATGGCCTCCTATGCTGAGCATTTTCTTGAGATTCAAGATGATATTATTGTTTGTCCTGCTTATCTCTATCGGCGCTGGAATCATGCCTTATAGTTTTCCTTAAGCTCATTTAGAGTTGGTTCTCATCGCCTCAAAGCTCAGACTGATCACCATATGGATCAGGCTGATTGGATTTGTTAGTTGTGTACTTTGGCGGAGGTTGAGACTGAGACCCACTTCATATTTCGATGTCCTCTTTATTATGAGATCAGAGGGAGATTTTATTTCCTTTTTAGAGACTGTTCTTCTCTTTCGATGTTCTTCAGCTATATTGATCAACGGTGTCTTGCACTTTATCTTTAGGAGGCCAACCATCTTCGAGAGATCACCCTACAGTCTTTTATACTTCAAGGGCGTACCTTTGAGCAGCTCATTACCGCCCTTTTCTCTCCCTTGTCTCCACGGGGTTTGAAAAGGCCTTCCACCACTTCTCATTCCAGATCAGTTAGACACTGCACCAATGTCTCCAAGCAGCAACAATCCTACAGTGGTTCTTCACGGCATTCTAAGACTATGGACCGTTCACAGGTTTATCCCTCTATTACTGATTTCTTTGTGGCAAGGACTCTTAGTCTTTACCTTGTCTTCTTTCTTGTTTTATCTCTTGCTTTTATTTCTTCTTAGTCACCGTTTAGTGCTTCTACTTTGGTCGGCTCTTTTGTTTGTATGCTTAGTCCCATAAACCGTGTTGGTTTTTCGTGGACATTAATAATATTACCTTATCTTATCTTATCTTCATGTTTTGGTCTTCGTTGCTCCACACTTAAAGATATGGTTTTGGGGAAATATTAAGCATTGCTTGTAACTTGCAATTTCCATTTGGCACCAACTTTCATTATACTATGGTTGACTTGTTTGAGAAAATGTATGAAGCATTTTTTAGAGGAAACATGTGAGGTATTTTGGAGCCAACCAATTGGTTAAAGCATGTATGGTCAACCTAAAGTACAATTCGATCATTATATATATGATATACCCCCTTTGGTTATGAGGGTGTGATGGTTATATGACATAATGCGATGATGTGTAATTGCAACTAAGGATTAGATGCGAATTACAAAAAAAAAATGAAGTGTGTCAGCCTAAAAGGAACTAAATTCATGCTATGCTGGATGCAATTGTAATAATTCATTTTTTTTGGCCTTATATTGGGTAGTAAGCCTGATCCTTTGGGCAGTGAGTCTTGCAATGAGAAACTTTTGAAACATTTTAGAACTAGTTACACTATATTGAGAGTTAACCTTTCTTGTGATTTTTCCCTAATGGGTTTCTACAATAAAGTTGGTTGTTGGGTTTCTAAATATTATAAATAGTAAGTCCCTCAAAACAGAGCCAAAACCCACTAAACAACCTAATATATATGGAGGGTTTGGAGAGACATACACTCATAATCGTCCTCTAGTGAGCCAAATAACACCACAACAAGGTCCCAATCACCAATATTAGCCTATAAGGACCCAGTGATAGGTTAAATCCATTGACTTTGATGCTTGCTCAAAATAGCGACATTACATCGTTGACATTCTTTTGGAGGACATACGAAAATTGGATTGGGTGAGAGTGATTGTAGAGGATGCAAGAAAGATAACAAACTATATCTACAATCACCCTTGGGATCTCCACTTAGTGAGAGAACACACCCAAGGGAAGGAGTTGGTTAGACTTCCAGTCACTAGGTTTGCAACAATTTTCTTAACGTTGCAAAGTGTTATTACTTCTTTGACCTCTTTAAAGAAAATGTTTGTGAATCAAACATGACTAGATTCAACTTATTCAAAGAAGCCTATGGAGGAAGTGTTTCGCACATCAACACTAACAACCAATCTTTACAAGCTGCTAAAGATATTCTGAACGTAACTTGGAAACGCCAAAAGTTGAATATTTTATTTTTTGTATTCAAGAATCAAGTCTTTCATTATTAATTTGTAACTCTAGTCTCTAATGATTAATGGTAACTTGGAAACTTCAAAAGGAAACTTCTGGTGTAAGACACACTCACATCCAAGGACAAAGACAACAACTACACCGACTTCAACTTTGATATTGTTTGACGACCACATCTACAAATTATCTTTTTGTGTCGAGGTTCTTCTTTGTCTCCTCAACTTCCTAGTTTAGTTTTGTTGGCATGGTGGGGTTGCCTTCCCCCCCTCCCATCCCCTTGCTTATTGGGTTCTATGATTGCGCTTTCTTTCTCTATTTTCTTGTTGTTCTTGGTCACCATTTGTCATTTGGTGTCCTACTATTGGGTTTCCCTCTTGTTGTATTCTCAATCGCTTTGATCCATTTTGTGGTCATTTGTTAGACATTAATAAATATTAATCTTATCTTATATGCTTTTTAATAGTAGGCGACAAAGCCCTTGGTTAAAGTTTTCCACTTGGTAAATGGAGATCAAACCCAATGGGGTATCTTTATGAGGTCATGGATAGGTCGAAAGAGGCTATCAAAAACCACTACAAGGTGGGCAACCTCAAATTTGAGCCCATATGAGAAATTATTGATAGGAGATGGAACAATCAGCTACACCAACCCATTCTGATAGTGAGGTACTTACTCAACCCTCATTTTTCCTTCTCTCCATCCTATGGGGATCCCAATGGAGAGGTTATGGAGGGCCTCACTGAATGCATGCAAAGGAAGGTACCCAAGGTTGAGGTAAGACACCTCTTTGTGGCTGAGATGGAAGTGCACCAAAATACGAGCAAGCTATTCTCCTTGGACGTAGGAAGGAGAGGAGAAAACACTCAAACCCCAAGTACAATATTTGGATTTTTTGAGTCTTCCACATGCATGATAAGTAGACTAAAACTAAATTACTAAAATATGTTTCCACCTTTTTATTTAACTCTTTTATATTGATCTCGTAGATGCTTGGGGGCAAAATTGAGGTGGAAATGTTCCAAATCTACAAACTTGTCCTTTACATCCAAGGTTAGCCTTGTGTTAGGATTAAACCACAGACAGAAATAACAATTACATGTAAATATAAACAATATTAGAAAATAATAGATCACATAGAAAAGAACACAAGACACCAAGATTCAACATGGTTCACCCAAACCCTGGGCTACATCCACCAAATAGCAAGTCCAATATTTTTACGATCTAGTGATTACAACCTAATTACAATCTATAATCTCTTATAGCTCAATGCTGCCACAAGAACCAATTTTTGCATCACCTTATGAAATAATCCCTAACCCTAAGCCCTTTTATATAAGTATTTTTACTGCTTTAAGGTTATAATTAATGATTACATGTCGGCCCAAAATTCCGATAAAATAGGGCCCAAAAAAAATTTTAGCCCTAAAGAATTTATGAAGTATGTACAGTACTTCCCTAATAAGTCACCACAAACTAACACCTTGTAGCTCATCTAATTGTGAGCTTAAGTAGAATGTATTCAAGGCCATTCACATGAAGAAAAGGAACAAGTTAGCAAAAAAATGCCTCAATTAAGTCATCTTTGTGCAATATAACCTTAAGTTGTGTGTAAGAAAGGTAGAGTTAGCACCAAGTGGACCACTTGATTTGGATGGTCAAGAGCAACCTCCATTGTTCCCACAGGATGACATCTACGATTTGGAGAGGCAAGCTATGAAGGAGCGTGGATTCGCAATGGGATTGGATTCCATTCTACAAGAGTATGAGGGCACTAAGAGTGAGGAGGATATTGATAATGAGAAGTCATTGCCAATGTTAGCACCATCTACATCTAGGATGGAGGTCAGTCATAGCTAGTTGTGTAGAGGGAAGAGGCACAACCACAACAAACTTTTAAGGCAAGACCCCCTCTCATTCGAGTAGTTTTTACTAGATGTCCTAGGAAGGGGAAGAGGACTATGTAGACTATTTTAATATTGTTCTTCACACTTGTATTTGCTTATAGTTTTACAAAGACGATTTTCTAATTTAGTTTGCTTTAGAGTTCATATAATCAAACCATGGCTACCAACCATCAACATTCCACATGAGGAAGAAATTTTGTTACATATTTGCATTTATATGTATCTAGATTAGCTTGTTTGGTTGTTTACTCATTTACTGACTCATTAAATGTATCTCCTAATTGAACTTAATGTATTTCTAATTAAATTTAAGCATTTTTTTTATGTTCCCAAAAGTTTCCAACTTATCTTTGATATTTCCCTATATCTTTCTTCCATCTTGGCGATAGTTGCTGATAACAATATTTTGAATTACGAGTGAGTATGCAGTAAAAATGAAGACCTGTTTGCTATAGAGAGAAACACCAAAATGTCAAACAAAACCACAGTTCATGTTAGCCATTCTAAAATGCACCAAACAAGCAATTTTCACTACAACCTCTAATGAGCTATAACAAGGGCACCCAAATAAACCTTGTTTGATTTGCTCTTAAAATTTTTGTGGGTGTGCTCTCCCAACACAATGATTTGAAAGTAAAATACAATCTACTGTTTAAAGATGCAAAAGTGAGGGTTTTGAGAACAAGTATGGAATACTTGCCCCAAATCTCACAAGATGGTTGCAAGTGCAAGACCTATGAGGAATAAATGCACAAGCAAGTGATGCAAGATCTAAGATTAAGATGGAAGATCTTATTCTAACAATATAGATGCAAGATTAACAAAGCTATGGAAATGAAACTGTGCTACTATGCAAGAAATGAAATCTAAGGTAACAATGCCATTGCAAGATCTGTGCTAATACAAATGAAGTACTAACAATGCTATTACAAGAATGCTGTGTCCTCGAGTGAGGGCTCAAGTGTTCTAGAATGTTTGATTATGGTGATTAGATAATGTTCATTAACCTACAAATGAGAGAGAGGCCTTCTTTTATAGAAATTGAATAGAATTAGATGGAGGAAATTAAGAAGCAAAAGAACGGATGGCCAAGCTTAAGAGGCAAAAGGGAAGTGGCTAGGATGGAGAGGCAAAAAAATGCAAAAGTCAATCTCCACTTTCAAAGAGAGGAATTCAAAATGATTGGAGAAAAGAGATAGAGAGGTCGTCACCTTGGAAAAGGTGACTGTGCACATGATTAGAGGTAATCCACCTTTTAATCATACTTAGAGGAATAATAAGCAAGAAAATAAGATTAAGAAAATGGAAAGGAATTGAACTAAAATTAATTTAATTTAATTATTGTTTAGAAGAACTTTAGGCTAGTGGAGGAGTAAAATAAATAAAATTTATTTTATATTAAGAGATGGAGGGATATTATATTAAAGATAGTATTTAAATATAATTTAAATACAAAGGGAAAATGAATTTATTTAATTTACTTAAATAAGTAGAAGAACTAATATCACAGTGAGGACAATTTCAAGTGTCTACAGAGTGGAAGGATCATGCCACGTGCTCAAAATAGACCACATTGTATTTTGTGCTCAAACAGAAATGTTTAAATGGCCTCTTTTAACTTATAGAGTTTGATTTTTACAAATTAAAACAATTTAGACTGACTGAATACCTATCTTATGCCATTGATGTAGTGTCATATTTAGTTGCTTAAAGATTTCATGTGGGTGATGAATTAAAACCACTTCAGAAATGTCATGGCTGACCTTTGTTAATTTAAATAGATCAATTTGGTGAATTGGACTAACTTAGTTCGGCAGAAATACTGTACTAATTTGAGTATTTATTCAACAAGGGTCTTGGAATTCTGATATATATATATATATATATATATATATATACTTGTTTTACTTCCTTTTCAATTCAATTATGCTGATGATAACAGACATGAACTTCTCTGAGAGCAGATCTATTTCAGACTTTACTGAATTTATGTATCACTGATAAAACTGACTGGAAATATGAATTAAATATATCTACATATCTGTGTGTGTGTGTGTGTGTGTGTGTGTGTGTGTGTGTGTGCGTGCTGAAAATATATCACTGATCAAATATGAAATGAATGGCAGACTGAATATGTTAGAGGACTGTGATACACATTGCCTTGTATAGATGCTTCTCAACAATCTCCGAACGGTGTATGAGTATCATCGAAAGTATGCCTACGTAGGGTAATGACCCTATGTGGTCACACTATTGCATGCAACTGTTTATTGTATACTGCTTGCCAACTCAATGCATTGTTAATGAGAGTCATTACTTAGACGATAATCGGTCTTTGATAAGTCAGATACTTTGCAATGTTTAATATGCTTTGAATAATATTATATGTAAATATATATATATATATATATATATATATATATATATATATATATATATATATATATATATATATATATATATATATATATATATATGTTGATGATATGTATGTATGTATGTATGTATGTATATATGTAAATATGTGTATATATGTATATATGTGCATATTAAATCAAACTTTCATATATTAGGTTTTCATCAACATATATATATATATTAATATATAATATATAGAATTGGCTTCAATTCACTATGAGGCTAATTTTCTCAACACTCCCTCTTTAGCAAAGAGGGAATTGAAGCAATTTACATAATTTTAATATAAGTTAAAACACCACCTTAAGTATGGTCTATAATAGTAACTATATCATGGTGTCTGGCAACATCCGGCCCAAAGAACCACGACAAGTTGGTTATCATGGCGTCCGGCGAAATCTGGCCCAAAGAACCATGACAAGTTGGTTATCATGGTGTCTGGCAAAATCCGGCCCAAAGAACCATGACAAGTTGGTTATCATGGTGTCTGGCAAAATCCGACCCAAAGAACCATAATAACACTTGCTCCTAGACATCCAACATATTTAGATGCTACAAGTTAATGTAGCATATCTAGGAGATAGGTCAAACTATTGATAAGGTTGTCACCTTACAAAAGTGACCTCACACATATGAAAGATTGTCACCTTTCATAACACACAAATACAAATATTAATTTTCAATTATTCATGAATATATTAAATTACAAATGTATTTACAAACTTGTCATGCCAAGTTTACCTTTGAGGTACTCTATTTTCAACCTTGCAAGGGGCTTGGTGAAAATGTTTGCATTTTGCTTATCAATACTGATATAACTCAGTTTGTTAATATTTTTGTCAACCATATCTCTTATATAATAATATGGAGTCTCGATGTGCTTTGATCAATTGTGAAAGACATGATTTGCAGAAAGTTTGATGTAGCTTTGGTTATCACAATGAATCACGATGGAGCTTAGTTGCTTTCCGAATAGTCCAAATAATAGCTTTCTCAACCATACTGCTTCGCGAGCTGTAATGGAGGCTGCCATATATTCAGCATTGGTGGAACTCAAGGCAACTGTTGGTTGTTTTCTACTGAACCAAGATATCATTGCTGATCCAAAACTAAAGCAAAACTTGGTAGTACTCTTGCGGTTTATACAACAACTAGCCCAATCAGAATCAGTACATCCTTCAAGCTTTATCTCAACATTTTTGTATTTCAAACCAAGACCTATAGTACCATGTATATATCTCAAGATACGTTTAGTAGCCATCAAATAAATCTTCTTTGGTTCACACATGAAGTGGTTTTATACATTGGTGGCATAGCAGATATCAGGTCTAGTGTTTACCAAATACATAAGTGATCCAATGATCTGTCTATAGAAAGTGGGATCAATAGATTCTGAATTTGTTGCTTCTTTTAAATTGTGTAGATTTGTTTTCATAGGAGTTTCTAGGGGATTGTAGTCCATCATACTAAATCTAGTCAAGATGTCATGGGTGTACTTCCCTTGATTTAGCAAAATATGATCTGTCTTTTGACATACTTATAGACCCAAAAAATAGTGTAGTAGGAGTAGATCCTTCATTTCAAATTCAACTACAAGATCTTGTTTGCATTTTTCAATTAGATAATCTTCACCTGTTATTAATAAGTCATCAACATAGAAAACAAGAATTAACATGTCACCATTAGATCTTTTGAAATATATGTTAGGATTAGCTTCATTTTTGGAGTATCCTAGTTTGGACCGATAGCTATCTATCCTTTCATACCAAGCTTGTGGTGATTTTTTAAGGCCATAAAGAGCTTTCTTTAGTTTACACACATATAGATTCTTGTCTTTTATAGTAAAACCTTCAGATTGTTCGATATATAACATCCATTTGATGTATCTTCCATCCTTTGGATGCTACAATTGCAATAATTGTCCTTATTGAAGTGTATCGAGCAACTGGAGCAAATGTTTCCTCATAATCAATACCTTCCTTTTGAGAGAACCCTCATGCAACAAATCTTTCTTTATGTTTTTCAATACTACCATCTGAAGCATACTTGATTTTGAATAACCACTTTGATAAGACAACTGATTTGTCTTTCGGCCTAGGTACAATATCCCAAACATTATTTTGTAATGTGGATTGATATTCTTTGACCATAGCATATTTCCATGCTTGACATGATAGAGCTTCTGCAACAATTGATGGTTCAGATTTTGTAAGCTCAGTTACTAATGCAGTGTAGCATGATTTATTTCCAGTTCTCTTACTCTCTCTAGAGATTTCATCCGGTTCAATATTATTCTCTTCAATTATTTTCCTTGCCAATAGTGGCCTCTTCTTCATGTTAGAGATGTCCCTATCTTCAGTGTTTGATAATAGTTCATTTTCTTCTAATATGTTCTCCCTCTCATTTTCAGTTTGCTAAGTTTCATCCAATTTTGTGATGGGCTCATCTTCTATACTTAGGGATAGTTTGAATGCAATATCTTCTTTAAACTTGACATCTCTATTGATTTCGACTGATCTTTGCCTAGGTATATAAACCATATACCCTTTGGTGTTTTCGCTATATCCAACAAATACAACTTTCTACCCGGATGGTCCCAGCTTGGTCCTTTTTCTTTGGGTATATGAATGTAAACGGGGCAACCAAATATTCTGAGATGACTTAGGTCAAGTTTAATTCTTGTAAAGGCTTCTTCAGGGGTTATGTTTTCTAGGATTGAGTGTGGGCATCAGTTTTGAATATATACAGCAGTATTAGTGGCCTTAGCCCAAAATGAGAAGTGTAAATTTTGATTATGTAACATGGCTTTTGCTACTTCAACAATAGTTATGTTTTTCTTTTCTGTCTCTCCATTCTGTTGACGATTATAAGGTACAATATGCTCCCTCTTAATCCCAACAGAGGTGCAGAAATCTTTGAAATTTTCAAAGGTGTAGTTTGATCTTAGAGTTTTTAATCTTTTTTATGTTTGATTTTCCACAAGTGCTTCAAACTCGTTAAATTTTGATAGAACTTCATTTGATTCCTTGACTTCTAGGAAATAAATCCAAGTTTTCCTAGAAAAATCCTCAATAAAGATTATATAGTATGAGTATCCTCCTGGAGAGAGTGTTGCCATAAGTCCACACAAGTCAGTGTGAACTAGTTCTGAAATTGATTTGGATTTGTGTTCACTTGGGAGAAAAGATCTTTTTACATTCTTTCCTAAAGCACATCCTTTACAAATGCCTATATGGTTTGATTTTAAGGGTGTTCAAGTGATGATTTTTTCTATATTCGGTAGTGCACTAAATCCAAGATGTTCAAGCCTTCTATGTCATATTTCATTAGGGTTTGGAATTTCATGATTTAGGGCTTGCTTTTGAATGTTACAAAGTTTTTATAGAGTTCCATCTCTAGACCCTATGGTGACAGCATTCTTAAAGCTAGAATTTTTAAGCCAGTACAATACTTTGTCTTAATTAAAGGTAACATGATACCCTTCATCTGCAAGTCCTGAGATGGATACTAGATTAATTTTTATGCCAAGTGCAAAGAGAACATCTTTCAATCTTAGAGTAATCTCACTTATTAGTTGTATAGAACAAGCTCCAATTCCTTTTACTGAATAGGTGGAGTTGTCTCCAATGGTGAATCCTTCAGTGAGATAATTTTCAAAAGTTTCAAACTTATCTTTAAATCCCGTTATGTGATGAGATGCACCACTGTCTATTATCCATACATTTTCATTGGAATTCATCTCACTTGATAGAGCTGAGTAGAATAATAGATTCTCTTCCTTTTTAGCTTCGACTATGGTGGCTAGAATTTTTTCCCTTTCTAGACAGAATTTTATAGTATGTCCAAATTTCTCACACTTGTACTTTGGAGAAGTCTTTCCTATTATAATTATTGTTTCCTTTTCTTTGGTCACTTTTCTTCCCCTTATGTTTAAATTTTCTCTTCTTCCCTTTGTTATTAAAGATTGAGAAAAAAGCTTGATTTCTCCCTCTTGATTTGAAATGATCCCTCTAGAAATTAGTCTGGATTCTTCTGAGGTGCAATCAATTTTAAGTTGATCAAAAGCTGGTATTGAAGGTCTACTAACAACTTGTATAAATGCTTCCCAAGAGATAGGTAGCCCTCTAAGTGCTATTATGGATAGTTCTTGATCTTCAACTTTATTTCCAATAGAAGATAGTTGATTCTTTATTTCAGAAATTCTTCCAAAATAGAATGAGACTAACTCTCCTTTATTCATTTTTATAATCATAAGTTGTTTTTTAATGTGATCAATCTACTTGAGTTGTTAATCTCAATTGTATCCTTAATTGTTTTGAATACTTCAAATGCTTTCTTGAGATTTGATATGGAAGGAAGAATATGATCTTTTACTGAATCAACAATAATTTTTCTAGCTTTATTATTTCGTCTTTTCCAAATGGATTTCTTTGCCTTATCTTTAGGCATTGAAGTGTATTTTTCAATGAATAATTTTAATTCCAATTCTTCAAGGATTGTTGTAATTCGAATTTTCTATGAGAAGAAATTTGTTGCTCCTTCAAGCCTATCCTCGACTCTAACATTGCTTGCCATGATGTCACTTTTATCTTGTGATTTCAGAATTTGTTTTAAGTAGTTTACCAATCTCTCTACCAATTTGGTGGAGATTGGACTTAGTTTGGCAGAAATATTGTACTGATTTGAGTATTCATTCAACTTCTCTCTTGGAATATATATATATATATATATATATATATATATATATATATATATATGTTTTACTTTCTTTTCAATTCAATTATGCTGATGATAACAGACATGAACTTCTTTGAGAGCGGATCTATTTCAGACTTTACTGAATTTATGTATCACTAATAAAACTGACTGGAAATATTAATTGTGTGTGTGTGTGTACTGAAAATATATATATCACTGATCGAATATGAAATGGATGGCAGACTAAATATGTTAGACGACTGTGATTCGCATTGCCTTGTATTGATGCTTCTCAACAATCTTCGAATGGTTTATGAGTATCATCGAAAGTATGCCCATGTAGGGGGATGACTCTAAGTGGCACATGCCACGTAGGGTCATGACCCTACATGGTCACACTATTACATGCAACTGTTTATTGGATACTGCTTGCCAACTCAATGCATTGTTAATGACAAACGTTACTTGGATGATAATTGGTCTTTGATAAGTTCAACACTTTACAAGGTTTAATATGCTTTGAATAATATTATGTGTGTGTGTGTGTGCGCGCGTGTGCGTGTGTGTGCGTGTGTGTGCGTGTGGGCGCGTGTGTGCGTGTGTGGGTGTGTGTGTGTGTGTGTGCGCGCGCGCGTGTGTGCGTGTGTGGGCGTGTGTGTGTGCGCGTGTGTGCGTCTGTGGGCGCGCGTGTGTGTGTGTGCGCGTGTGTGCGTGCATGTCCGTGCGTGCGTGTGCGTACGCATGTGTGCGTGTGTGGGCGTGTGTATGTGTGCGTGTGTGTGCGTGTGTGCGCGTGCGCGTGCGTGTGCGCGTGTGCGTGTGCGTGTGTGTGTGTGGGTGTGTGTGTGTGTGCATATTAAATCAAACTTTCATATATTAGGTATTCATCAACATATATATATATTAATATATAATATATAGAATTGGCTTCACTTCACTATGAGGCTCAATTTCTCAACAACTTTCATAAATAGAAAATAGTAAATAAAAGCCCCTTCAAGGGTTTCATTACTCGCCCTAGTAATGGTTCTTTCTCATGACAAGCTCACCTCAATAGCAAGAAACATATGCAAAGAGAGAACTTTTTATATTTACTTTTAAGGCTTCTCCATTTGACTATAGCATATCATCTGCACAACACATATGGATCTTCAGATCATTTTAGATGCAGTTCTTGACAAGGTGGTCCATAAACCCTCGCATTAATTTACACTTTTCCCCTTAACTGAGGGTTGGGAATAAGTCCTAACCTCAATAAAGATAACACTACAACACCTAACATAATTTATATACATCATAGAGCTTGAGCCACTGCACACTCCGTAGAGAAATAACTCTTCCAACTGATAAAAAGGCCAACATGAGCATTCCTGATCTACAGATATGTGATGCTGCAAAGTATATTGCACCAAACAAGCATTTGAATTTGTTTGAGTATGAAAGGTTTGTATTATAATTATGAAATTAATAACCAAAATACCATTATATATAGAAAAAAACACAACTTATTGGCCAATTTTATTAAGATAGGAAAACCACACCTAAAGAAATATTAAGCTTGGCATATTTTTAAAAGTTTGTCTTTTTAAGAAATGGCCATTAATCTCATAAAGCCATGCATTTGTCAAAATATATGGTGATAAACATTACATAAAACATGGAGTGTTTATTATTGCAATACGAGAAAGATTTTTCTTGTCTATACTTAGCCAGAAAATTCATGGAGTCTAACACCATATGAAAGGAATTGCACCTCTTTCACACTGGTCACCATTTTTCTAAGCAAAGTATTGACAAATCTAAATTTGACAAGCTAGATGAGTGAGTCATTCATGATTAAAAGACTATTTTTAATGCTTGAAAATGATGTTATTTCAAGTTGGATTGCTCTCGTTTAAGAAATGGTTTAGCACAGCTGTGTATTAAAGGAAAACATCAATCTAAATTCTAATTGAAAATCACATGGATTACATGTTCATTTTAGTGGACGAAATCGTTTGTAATGGTACTTGCATTTATGCAATCAAGTTATTCCCAGGGTAAAAGTATAGTTGATTTCCTCCATTTATTTTCTGCAAGACTATAAACAATTGCATTTTTTGAAAAAAAAAAAAAATGTAATATTAACTCTCATTCTTGCTCATTGAAATCTTTGTTCGTTAAATATTCAAGATTGTTATTCCAAAAAAAATCATTCATTCAATAGAATTAGAACAATATTTTGCTTCTAAATTACAATTTAAGTGTTCCACCTTGTGGGTTATTGTGCTTTTATAAGTTGAAGCTTCACAATTATTGAAAGTTTTTTAATGCAGTGGGTAATTGTTCAGTTTATTGTAGCTTTGCATGCGAAACTTATGCAATAAATTATACGTACTTGCACTGCTCATCCAGTGCTTTTGACTTAAATAAAGCAAACATGTAGTTAGGATTTACAATATGTCAAACAACATCGAAGCTTTTTTCCCTAAATGAATACAAAAAGACATGCTTATAGTTTTATTTAGCATCAACAAGAAACACCCTAAAAACCATTGCAAAGAGTGATTATCAATTATATATTGTTCATAGTAGGTTAATTTTGTTTTGCAAGGAGCTTCCCTTTTTCAACTTGCAGAAAAAACTTTCAACTGGAGTCAAACAACATCGAAGCTTTTTTCCCTAAATGAATACAAAAAGACATGCTTATAGTTTTATTTAGCATCAACAAGAAACACCCTAAAAACCATTGCAAAGAGTGATTATCAATTATATATTGTTCATAGTAGGTTAATTTTGTTTTGCAAGGAGCTTCCCTTTTTCAATTAAAGATCAACTCTACTACACACATGTTCCATTTTGTGTCACACTAAAAGTTATAAATTAAAATGCTAACACTATATTAATATCCATGTGAGTTTCAATGATGTAGATGACATTGGATGGTTTCAAGAAAAGAATCCATTAGAATTCTCTCATTGTCTCATATTGTTTCTCATTTCCCTATGTCAACGTGAGCAATAAGGATTGGCACACCTAGTATCAAAGGAGAACAAGAAATATGTTGTGAAATATTGTCCATGGGTACCTACACATCACTAGACTAAACAATGGGTAGGAAGAACACAATTATGATCCTAAATCCTCTGAGATTAATCATCCCTACTTAACAAGCCATGAACCCACTACACTAAGTTAAGCAAGCAAGTGTCAAAAATCATTTTACAACTTGAGCCCTTGGGCACCACATCCATCAGTATGATACCTAAACAAGCTTTGAGACCTTCTAATTTCCTATCTCCTTATTTATTTGACTCATACCTCTATGATTTGATTTGCTACCATAAGATATGACAAACATAATGTTGAAGAAAAAATGAAGATGCTTGTTAGATAATTATACCTTTCTTTGATCAAATTTCTCTTGCTAGTTTACCACTATTCAAATAAATCAATATTAAACAAAGGAGGTGAAAAATCCTTAAATAGAGATTATCCTTAAATAGAGATTACATGACAATGTTTCTAAAAAGAAACAATTGGTGAACAAAAGCCAAAAATGGTGACAAGCTATCTTAACTCTAAGACAATAAAAATAACTTAAGATGACCTATATATATATATATATATATATATTGTCCCTTAAATCCATTTATAGGCCTTTTTATCACAAAGGCATAGAAGGCTACCCTCTTCTCTTAAGAATACTTTGCAAAATGAGCTTCTTGTAAAGACCCTCCCCAATTTTGCAAAACTTCTAGAAATGGCCAAGATAACCACAAACTTGCCAACCTGATGTTGGGAAACAAAGGTATCAATGCTTGTAGCCAAAGACACAAAGATGAAATTGAAACTGTGTTGTTGAGAAAAAAATGGCAAACCCTTGGACAAATCATTTCCCTGGCAGCTATAGGTGCAATCCAAAATTTTGTAGGTGAAATTTTGATCAAAACAAGACACGACTTTGTTAGGTGAAAAACCAATCAAAACCCATAGACTAACATTTTAGGGAAAAAAATATGAAAACCCAAAAACTAAAACATAAGCGAGCATCTAGCACAAGTTCCAAGATATGAATCAGCATAAAAAACTTTGTTTTGAGGAAAAAGGGTAGAGATCTAATTTAATTTTTGAGAAGAAACATTATTAAAAGCTATCCATAATATTTTAATTGAAAAAATTATGAGAAACATGCCAGAATTTTTTAGGAGAGAAACTAATAAAAAACCCATCAAATTTGTTTTTGGAGAAAGAATATTAAAAATCCGAAAAATAATTTTTTTTGATAGAAAAATTTATTAAAACCCCATAATGCCATCTCACAACAACAAAATTTGAATCCCAAACTGAAAGCCACCATAGCAATGGCCTTCATAGCCACAAAACACACAAGTTAAAAACAAGTACGTGCAGGCTGTAGAAGACAAAAAACATGAAAACCTGGGTTTAAGATGAGTTGTTCATAAAAATAAAGTCACAAAGGCCCAAATTCCTTGGACGTGAGCACACAAGTGACCAAAAATGCAAACAAACCAATATGGGTGCAGGCTTTAAGAATAAACAAACCATGACTACAAAACAAACATGTCCAATTTGATGGTCTGAAAGCCACAGTCCAAGCTGCTCTTCTATCCCATTGATTGTGCAAACAAAACAACTAACATAGAGGAAGTAGAGTTTAAAACCCTAGCCACGTGGGCTTCCTTGAGCAAAAAACGCAAATAGAAAATGAGCATAGAAAGACCTTGAATGGCACAATAAAATCATCAAACCTGCAAACGCAAATTGCAAAGTCCTCATGCAAGGTTCAAATTCAAATTACATGGTCACTGAACAAAAAAAGTACAAGTTGTAGAATGAGAACACCCGCCGTCGCCCCTACTATATTATTCTAGTTACTATAGACAACCATTGTTTAAAGGTATACATAATAACTTACTGCACCCAGTTTATATTCGTTTCAATGGATTTTTCAAACTTTGTTTATTATGTGTTTCTATTGAACAATTTTGCAAATATTGTCAACGGTATTGGCGCTTGGGGCACTTTTGTCCCTCTGGGTCCCCCTATGTTTTCTCTTCTCTATCCCAATTTTAGTTGGTGCTCGGTTGTGGTTTTTCTCTCCCTTGTTATTTTCCTTGCGGTCATTGTCTGTTTCTACCCATAGTTGCTTCTATGTTCCCCCTCAACCCTTACTAGACCTAGGGTTGGTGCTTGTTGGGGTCTAGTTTCCCCCCTTCTCCTTTCTCGTGGCTTGGCCCTTGCTCCTTTTGTGGGTTCCTTTGCTTCATGGTGCTCGAGCTGTGTTGTGTCTTTGTGGGTGGTTACCCAGGTCTTGGTTTAATCCCTTCCTTTCTTGGCTCTCCTGTTGTGTCGTGTGTCCTCTTTGTCCCTCTCCCTCTTTCGAGGCTCTGGTTTTCTCTCCTCTCCCTTCTAGATGGATGTGGTTTTCCTCTCTTGTTGTTTTTCCCTTTGCCCTACTTGGTGGGTTATTTCAGATTTGCCTTGCTTCTTAGTTTTAATTTCTCTCCCAGATTCTCTTGTTGTAGCTCAATTCATTGCTTTCTTGATCCTTAACAAACTCTCATTTAGTTAATGGTAAATTCATTTTGGAGCTTAATACTTGAGATGGAAGCCTTTTTTTTTAAATATGCTTTATCATTGTTCTATGCATGGATTTACAAAAGTTACTTGAATGCATTACGTTTTCCACCAGTTTTTGTCACTCCAATGATAACTATTCAACAACTGTTAGAGAGTTGTTACATATTGTGGTTTGTTGGGTTTGGTTTGGTTGTGATTTAAGGTATCAAGACATCTCTATCCAAACAGTTGGGAACTTCGTCCAATTCAAAGCATTTCCAATTCAGAATCAACTATAGACAAGGAAGATAGCTCCAATCTTTGTAATTCTCATTACAAATCTCTATTATTGTAATTTCTCAACTTCAATAGCGAATTATCAAATGATGGTTATGATGCATTTTGAGTCAAATAAAGAATACTCCTTCAACATTCATATGTTGTAAATGCAGGAATGCCCCCATATCTTATATTCTCATATCTCATGTGTTGGACGTAAGCCCTAGGCTAGACTAGAGGATTCTTCTTTGTTCTTTCTACAAGTGCCCACATCAAACGAAGATATATAAAAATTATTTTCCTAATAAATAAAACAAAATGATTCAGGCTTCGGTTGTTTACTGATCCAAAAAAAATTAAAAGCTTAGAATTGCTTTAATTTTAAAACATAGTTTACTTCTAAAAACCAACAATTTTTTATGAGAGTACACTATAGAAACTACGTTTTCCTTTCATGTTCAACTTTCACAGACAAATACCTCATCTCCTTCATTTATGCTCAATGAATCAATATGTATATAATCATAGGCTATAATTACAGGCTCAACTTTTGATAAGAATATAAAACAATTAATTACCCAGTCAAAAATAATTATTTCATTCAACAACATCCCAGACAAACTTACACATAAAAAATAAAGTTTTGTTGAAAAAATATTAACTAATTGATTTTAGTGAACATATGGAAAAAAACAAGCATGGGAGCCAAGCCAACCTGATCAGGTATCCAAACACCTGGCATAGTAAAACTTTCCAGTAGATCTGCTCCACAAAGCAACATAACTTTCAAAGAATCTGCAAGATAAAAAATGTGCATTCAACGTCATCAACAAAGCAAGATGCTTTGCAATTATACCCTAGAAAAGTTTAAACGATTTGATAGATAAATGTGCTATTGTCCATGTTTGTGTGTGCAAATGAAGGAAACTTTCCAAATCAGTGTTCTAAGGAAAATTCTTAATTGTGAGGGAAGATAGATAGATTGTCAACTTTCTAATACTAAACAATTATGCTATTCGACTTATCACAATAATTGCCTAAAAGATACTCCACCAGACTTATCTACGAGAATTTTATTTTCTCACTCACTATAGCCAAATTGTAGTTGAAGAATTTTGTTGCCAAATTAATTTCATATAAAGTAACTATAATATTAAAAAAAGATATTATCAGTAAACTGGTTGGATGAATATATCATGTGGAAAATCATATGATTCACAGTAGCAAGATAAACTGACAGAACAGTCCAAAATCCTACAAAAATCTTACCATTTATCCTCATAAATTTGGATTTGAATAATCAGTTCATTATCTCTCTTGAGTGATCTGATGGTATTTTCTAAACATTTTAATTTGTAAAAAGAAACATGTTGAGTTGTCAAAAATTGACAAACATGTTGAATGACCAAAATATGCCAAAAATGTTATTCATTCATTGAGGTGGGTGGCCAGAACCTGTAGTAACCCTCAATATGCTCTGATACCACTGTAAAAACCCTTCTTTTCTGATTCTAAATCGCTGATTGCAAATGAGAAATATATTTTGGAATTTGATGTCTTTGGTATTTTTTCGAATTTAAGGAATACAATGCCAACACTCCAATGTAAAATAATAGCACACTCGGATATTGAAGATTAACCATTTAAGAATTCACAAACAATTTTAATATAAGCATATAGAGTAGAACCTGGCATTGAATTCTTGCATAAATAAAATTGGAATTATAGTAACATCACCATTCAGATTTATTAAGATGCCTCCATATGAAATCATCCCACAAGACTGGCCTACTACCCGCGACCCAATTGAAGATGACTTCAAAATGACTGCCACAAAGAGTTGATCAAATCGCAGGCCTTAGATAGATGACGGCTTGCCTGGCGGTATCAGTGGTACTTGCTCACAATATCCCTGAATTGCTGTTGCAGCTTCCAAGATAATTAACGGCTCCCACCAGATGTGAAGACCACCAGCAAATGAGTGTCCAAACTCCAAGAAGGCTCCCGCAATCATCTATCAAATTGCCGGCCTGTATAATGCTAGCAGCTTGTCCCCAGTAATTCTGCTGCAGTCCCTATG